>JBBPRA010000336.1:0-28883 GCA_038092775.1 Boletus rubescentipes | reverse complement strand
TCTCGCTGTGGCGGCGATACGCGTCGGTCCAAGTTGTAGTTCTAGCACTGCACTGGTGGAAGCGGAACTTGGTTGGGTTCACCCAGATGTTTGTGGTGATGACGGAGGCAGAATTCCTGAGACATGAAGGTAGTGATGCGGCTAGCGTACAAGAACAGTGACAAGGTACTACTTTGTTGCGAGTCATCAGAGAACATCGAGTACGTGCCGGAATGAATAAGGCCCGGGATAACAAGACTTGAAGCTAAACACAGTGAAGAACACAATCGTGACGGTACCAACGAGTCAACGGGCCCAGGACAGCAAAAGACGACAAGTGGACAAACATCGCCGAAAGCAGAAAAACAACAAAGCGAACGAGTCCAAATCAAACAATCTCCACCACCTTCAACTTGATATCTTTGAGTTTCGTCTGATATGGAACACCTGGGACTATAATCTCGTGCTCGGCAGCGACGCGTTTGTATTGGCCATTTGATTGCCGTTCCAGCAAGAGCGCGTTGAATGGGCGACCAAGACGGGCAACCAGACGCAGCGCCAGGGTACAGGAGTCCACCTGAGTTGAAGGCTCGGCAGGTAGGGGAGAAGCTGGCTCCGAAGCATCATTGTCGCCCGAATCCGCATCTGAGTCGGTCTCCGCCTCGTCACTCGAGCCCACCTCAGACTCGGATTCCGGTTCATCATCCGACATGAACTCATCAAGGGGGTCCCGAAGATCATGGAGTCAGGGATGTACAAAGACGAGCTTCCGGGGCTTCTTCAGTGGCATCACGTCCGCAGTCCTAAATTCCACTTTCCCGAGGGATGAGACAGTTGCGCGGTAATGCGTTCGCTCACTACCCCCAAGCTCTTGCACACCAATTTTTGTAGTGTAGAACAAAATGCAAGGAAGCTGTAAACAACGGTGCGAGAAGGTTGCTCGAGGGAGTCGAGTGACTCGGTAGTGGAACGCTATGGCGTCCTCCGGTGCCAACTGAGTACGCAGCTGTTCCACACAGGCATCGAGCTCATCTTCCTCCATGGGTGGTGGGCCATGTGGCACCTGGCTATAGACAGCGAGAGAGTCGGGAAGAGCGGAATTGTATGGCATTGATTTCCCAGTCCATGCAAACACGGTTACATCTCCCGTGCGTGAGACGATGTTCTCTAAAAGCTGGCCGAGTGCTGCTTTCCCCAAGCCGTAGCGGGGCGCAATGTCACTCGAGAATATTCCAATCAAGGAGTATGCGATATCCTCCTCCACGGTTGCTTTGCGGGTCGATGCTAATCGAAGTTTCTCCCGCACTCCCAGACTCTCCGGCTGGAAGCTGGTAATAGTCTCTGGAGCGACACCTATGGCCCTGGCTAGTTCTTGCTTGATTGCAGGCGATTCCTTGTGGTTGGCGTGCGTGTCGTTCAAATAGAGCTTCCAGTCACGATTGTAGAATCGGATGACCTTGGACGCGAGAAGTTCCTGTAAAGTCCAAGCACGGGTCATCCATCGGCTCATGGTGAGGTCACCGAATTCAGAAGAGACATCCGCGAGATATACGAGTGTCTCCGCCGCTTCTTCGTACCAGGTGTACATGGAGGTGAGTGATTGGCTCAAGATAGCACTCGTGTCCTTGTCAATACAACAGGTGTCCGACCAAGCCCATCGATAGCCATCTTCACGAGCCATTGTACAGAACTGGCGGAGCTTCTCGTTCAGCGGTGTTTCGTCCAGTTTCCAGACGGAATCAACGAGGTTGACGTCCTTGAGAGTTGGTTCCTTTCCCTCCCATGTATGGGAAAACATGATCCATTTGAAGTATTTCGCGACAGATTGACGAATCTGCGCAGGATCTATTTTCCTCATTGCGGTCTCGGAGACGATCTTCTTGAACGGTGCTTCCGATTTGAACATGTGGATCCGCTCTTGTTTGTTGCAAAGTTGGCCCGTCGTAACGTCAATGAGAACGAGCGGACAAAGTCTGGAGATCTCGTCGATAGCGACATCGATAGCGGCAGTTGTCTCGCGCGGAGCGGTATAGTTTGCTCGTAGTCCTGTATCATATTGTAGCGCATGCTACTAGGATAGAATTAGAATACATACGGCCCATTTCTTCGTCCGGATATTTCTCGATGATTGACAGCATGTGGAGGAGGGCATTGTTCGCTTCACCATAATCTTCCGCACCGTGGAGCGCCACATACTTCCTTTCGTAGCCTAAGTGCGATGACGGGTCCTTATCGATCACCTATGATGCGTTAGCGAGTTACAGTCAAATACGATGACATATTGCACACACCTGATTCGCATCGATCAGAGCATCTTGCCACATCTCTTTCGACGCTCGCGCCTTGCTCCGTTTCACAAGGATGTTTATTGGGTTTGAAGGATCGAGAGATAAGGCAGAGGTGTACCGTGCAATCGCGTTCTCATGCTCTCCAGAATCGAGCGCTGTGTCGCCAAGCGATTCGAGGGTGTCGATACATTTTCTTTTGAGATCTAAAAGTACGCGTTATTCAAGTCATCAGATTTGAATGTTGGTACCAACCCGCAGCCCAGCCTCCTATTGCTTTGCTTGCGCGAAGTTCCTCGCCAAAGGTATCGAGTATCTTGAGAAGTGCCTCTGTGGCTTCCTCTGCGCGACCCGCCGCATACAGACTTTGGCAATGACATCGTTGTAATGTGATCTGAAGCCCGTCGAAGGTCCATCCAAATATCTATTGTAAAAGTGAGCATATCATATATCATAACGGCGTCACCAAAAGTAACTTACGAGCGAGATTATGTCCAGATCAGAGCCAGTACAGGACGAGGCAAGGCCCTTTCCTCGTTCGAGTGACTGTACAGCGAGTGCGAAGTCACCTTGTACCAGATACATGTTCCCAAGGACCTGGGTGATATCGTCAAGTACACGTCCACGGTCTGATCCCACATGATATACCTGAATATAGCAGTACATGGTCTCATCGTCCGTCGAGACTGAAATCAGATCTTGAATACGCGATATCGCCGTGTCACATTTCTGGGCCACAAAGAAGATGATGGACTAGGCGGCATTGGTGTTTAGCTGTATCAGAGATACATATAGATCACAGACCTTGATGAGCAACAGCAAATTGCTCTCCTTCGGATTACAGTTTCTGAATGCGAGGTCAAATAGCTGCAGTGCTTGCACAGTGTCACCCATTCCTATTTGTGCGAGAGCCTTGACAATATGAGCCATGGCTGATGGCCGAGTGACAATAGACTTGAGAGGCAGATGAGTGTACACAGGTATGTCAATGAGGAGGAATTACCTTCTGTGCATCCTCATAGGCCGAACTCCAGTTTTGCGAACGTACTTTCACAAGAGCGTTGTGAGCGAGTACATGATGGATGTCAGTCGAGGAAGTCGATGGGTCGGGAACCGAGATGAGTGCATCCGCGTTAACGGAGTTCTCAGACATCCATTGTGTGAAATGGGTAATGCCCAAGGTCAACCTCCGTTTGTCTTCAGTTACTTCCGTTTGCAGTGCACCAAGTGCAGACTGGAGATGAGAATTCTCGAGCTGAAGACAAGTGAGTTTGGTGTTGTAGTTGGCTTTGTGTGTTTTGGCACCTACCCGGGAAGTTTGCAAATCTGACTGGAGGTTCAAGATCGACTGACGACTGATTTGCTTTCACAAGCGCGTCTTTCTTGGCATCTAGGGCAGTCTGCAGGTTGGAGTTGCTGCTCTAAAAACGGGTGGCATTGGTGTTCCAGTCGGTTGTGTGTGTTTTAGCACCTACCTGCAATGTTTGCAAATCTGATTGGAGGTTTGAGATTGGCTGGTTTGCTTTTGCAACCGCCCCTTCCTCATTGTCAAGGGCAGACTACACATTAGAGTTGCAACTTGTAAAAGTATGGTTACGGTTGGACATTCACTTACGACCTAGACAGCATACAACAAAAATGTACAATCTGACCCAGGGCTAGATAAAGACGATAGCAATGACTCACGAACTGAATAGTATGCCGCACGGGGTCCGGTATAGGAGACAAGTATGACACTGGATAGTGGAGAATGACTCACTCCCTTGATGGGATAGGACGAACGGGACAGTATGTGAGACAGGTGGGAAAGAATAAATTCTGCAACCACTCACTTTCTGAATAGGATGTCGCATAAACAATGTGGCATGTAAGAGGGCTACGAACGCACTATATGGACGATGACTTACAATCTAGATTGGATGGGGACCAAGGAGAATATAATTCATAAACAATTCTGTGCACAACGAATCGACGATGACCCACAAGCTACATGGGACGGAATTGGGTGGATACATGAATCAGACGAATGTGAAAAGACAGCGTCTATGATAATTCACCTCCTGGTTAGGAAGTACCAGCACAATGCAGTCTATGTAAGACGGTCGTGAATCCATGGAGTTGACGATCACTCACAAACTAGATGGGATATGTCAAGGACGATTTGTTGTGAGGGGGCTGCAAAGCAGGGATTCAACATTCACTCACGAACTAGATGTGATGTGACAAGCACGATACGTTGTGAGACGACTATGAAAGGATGGATCCCATGATCACTCACATCCTAGATGGGATGCGACAAGCATGATACGTCGTGAGATGGCAGTGGATGCATGGATTCGAGGATTACTCACTCGCTAGATGGGATGCGACAAGGACGATACGTCGTGAGACGACTGTGAAAGAATGGATTCAACGATCACTCACGGGCTAGATGGGATGTGACAAGCACGATACGTCGTGAGACGACAGTAAATGCATGGATTCGATGATCACTCACACCCTAGATGGGATGCGACAAGGACGATACATTGAGACGACTATGAAAGGATGGATTCGACGATTACTCACGACCTAGATGGGATGTGACAAGCACGGTACGTCGTGAGACGGCAGTGAAAGGATGGGTTCGACGATTACTCACATCCTAGATGGGGTGCGACGAGCACGATACATCGTGAGACGGCAGTGAAAGGATGAATTCGACACTCACAACCTAGATGGGATGCGACAGGCACGGTACGTCGTGAGACGGCAGTGAAAGGATGGATTTGATGATCACTCACATACTAGATGGGATACGACAAGCACGGTACGTCGTGAGACGGCAGTGAAAGGATGGATTCGACGATCACTCACATACTAGATGGGATGCGACAAGCACGGTACATCGTGAGACCGCAGTGACAGGATGGATTCGACGATTACTCACACGCTAGATGGGATGCGACAAGCACGATACGTCGTGACACGGCACTGAAAGGATAGATTCGGTGATCACTCACACCCTAGATGGGATGCGACAAGCACGGTACGTTGTGAGACGGCAGTGAAAGGATGGATTCGACAATCACTCACCAGCTAGATTGGATGCGACAAGCACGGTACATCGTGAGACGGCAGTGAAAGGATGGATTCGACGATCACTCACTCGCTAGATGGGATGCGACAAGCACGATGTGTCGTGAGACGGCAGTGAAAGGATGGATTCGACGATCACTCACGAGCTAGACGGGATGCGACAAGGACGATACGTCGTGAGACAGCAGTAAAAGGATGGATTCGACAATCACTCACGAGCTGGATGGGATGCGACATGCACGGTACGTCGTGAGATGGCAATGAAGGGATGGATTCGACGATCACTCACGAGCTAGATGGGATGCGACAAGGACGATATGACGTGAGACGGCAGTGAAAAGATGGATTCGGCGATCACTCACGGACTAAATGGGATGCGACGAGCACGATAGGTCGTGAGACGGCAGTGAAAGGATGGGTTCGACGATCACTCACCAGCTAGATGGGATGCGACAAGCACGGTACGTCATGAGACGGGTGTGAAAGGATGGATTCGACGATTACTCACATCCTAGATGGGGTGCAACAAGGACGATACGCCGTGAGACAGCAGTAAAAGGATGGATTCAACGATCACTCACTCGCTATATGGGATGCGACAAGCACGGTACGTCGTGAGACCGCAGTGAAAGGATGGATTTGGAGATCACTCACGAGCTGGATGGGATGGGACAAGCAGGATACATCGTGAGACTGTAGTGGAAGTATGGATTCGACGATTACTCACATCCTAGATGGGATGCGTCAAGCACGATATGTCGTGAGACAGCACTGAAAGTATGGATTCGACAATCACTCACAAGCTGGATGGGATGTGACAAGTAAGATACGTCGTGAGACGGTTGTGAAAGGATTAATTTGGCGATCACTTACTTGCTAAATCAGATGAGACAAGCACGCCACATCATGAGATGGCTGTGAAGGGATGGATTCGACGATCACTCACGGCCTAGATGGGATGCGACAAGGACGGTACGTCGTGAGACGGCAGTGAAAGGATGGATTCGACGATTACTCACACGCTAGATGGGATGCGACAAGCACGATACGTCGTGAGACGGCACTAAAAGGATAGATTCGATGATCACTCACACCCTAGATGGGACGCGACAAGCACGATACGTCGTGAGACGGCAGTGAATGCATGGATTTAACGATCACTCACGGCCTAGATGGGATGCAACAAGCACGGTACGTCCTGAGACGACTGTGAAAGGATGGGTTCCATGATCACTCACATCCTAGATGGGATGCGACAAGGACGATACGTCGTGAGACGGCAGCGAATACATGGATTTGACGATCACTCACATACTAGATGGGATGCGACAAACACGATACGTCGTGAGACGGAAGTGACAGGATGTATTCGACGATTACTCACAAACTAGATGGGATGCGACAAACACGGTACGTCGTGAGACGGCAGTGAAAGGATGATTTTGAAGGTCACTCACCTCCTAGATTGGATGCGACAAGCACGGTACGTTGTGAGACGGCAGTGAAAGGACGGATTCGACGATCACTCACCAGCTAGATTGGATGCGACAAGCACGGTACATCGTGAGACGGCAGTGAAAGGATGAATTCGACGATCACTCACTCGCTAGATGGGATGCGTCAAGCACGATGTGTCGTGAGACGGCAGTGAACGCATGGGTTCGACGATCACTCACATACTAGATGGGATGCGACAAGTAAAATACCTCGTGAGATGGTTGTGAAAGCATTAATTTGGCGATCACTTACTTTCTAAATCAGATGATACAAGCACAACGCGTCATGAGATGGCTGTGAACCCCCAGATCGACGAGCACTTACATTCTATTTGGTGTTTGACAAGTATGATACAGTTGTGAGATTGTTATCAGAGCATATACTTGATGATCACGTACACCCTATACAACAAGTATTGTACGGTCTGTGAGACAGTGGCGAGACAGAAAATCTACCGTCACTTACTTTCTAGATGAGAGAGGAGCACAGTCTGAGGGTCGTTGGTGGTAGAATAGGGTCGACGATCACTTACGAACTACAAGAGTGCGCCCAGTAAAATAACGTCGGTGAGGCAGCTGTGAGAACATGCATTTGAAGAAGACTCACCTCCTTGATCAAGTTCGATAAATACGATGCGTTCTGTGAGATAATGGTAGCGTGGGTTCGCCAATCACTCACAAACTGCATCGGGTGCAATACGCATGGTCTGTGAAATGGAGAACATCGTTCCGAGGTGCACTCACCTCCTAGATGGGATCCGACAATTACGATGTGAGATGATCATACAAATACGAGGTTACTCACGAACTAGTGGTATTCAACCCGGCGTCGAGGCCTCCCGTTAGATAATTGCATCGACACGCCGCCATTGACTTACTTTGTCTGACATCTTCCCAGTCTTGAGCTCGTCAGTAGCCCGCGAGAGGGAAAGGGCAGAGTCCTATGTAGCGGGGATGGAGCAAGAGCGATATGGTGATGATCGATGATCGATCAGGTATAAGAGGGTGTATGTGACGCGACGTGACACTAGCCGGTTTGGGCAATATAAGCCCCTCTGGAACCGATCACCTACTCCGAGTCTCAATCCCACTTCCAATCTCCCCTTCACGTTCGACAAACAAATTGACACAAACCCGCGGGAGCCTCAAGGAATAAGGCAAGCCCCAGCCTTCCCTAACATCCGACATCCGAGACAGACATAATCCACAAAATAGCGCAGGCGCGCACCACAGAAAGTTACGGCCAGTCAAAGGACATCACAGATCAAACAGCCTCGCTTGACGATTGACAGCATAGCAAATATCCTGTAAACGCAAAACCGATGTCCGTTCCAAAAATAGCCCAACCTCGTGAGTGCCACCACACTCGTCACCGAGCCGAGCCAAATGATACCAATGATCAAGACACGACACAACAATCGTGATGATGGTCAGGTCACGGCCCCAACGAATGCGAGCATGGTATCAACTGCAAACCGAGAAATGAAACCGCGTACACTGAAGATGATCAACCACGATACAGCTAGCCAGCGCCAACCTCTGGTGTGAGTGCGATGGTCGAGACTAATGTCTAATGTCTAAGACGTACGTGTTCCAAACTAGAAGACCATTCCAGCGGAGTCAGCAAGGTGACCGAGGCTGCTCTGGGAAACGACTTGGGTGTGAATGAGAACGGGTACAGTACCTGTCACCTCGTACCTCAAGTTCAACCCTCTCAGAATGGCTTCATACCCTGCAACACAATCCGCGTCTGCCCGAATGGTCATCGCCAACAACAACGACCAGCCACCCTATGGGAGAGAAACGCACGCAGGTGAGGTCGACATTGCTCCTGGACGCTTGTTGCTCAATGAATCCCCCATTCCTGAGGGACCCAACGACAGTCCTGACGCAAATCGACGCGAAGAAAGGGGCTTTTGCGGGGTTGCGAACGAGGACGGCGATTTCAGTCGTGTGAGCAGTGCGGTGCTGGGGAAGATGCTCGAGGACGCCGCCCTCGATGTAACCTGACTATCGTGATTGGTGGTATGAAACCAGGATGAGAGATAGACGTGTCTTACCTGTTTGATGATTCATATCTGTGTCTTGGTCAGCTGGGAGGTTTGAACCTCTTTCGCTTACATAATCACATCCCTTCTCCCTGTTTGACACAGTGCCATGTAAGACAAACAAGATTATTTTGACTCCGTGGTCCCGCATCTTGATTCCTAAGCGAGAGCCCGCAAGGACTCCAGATAAAGAATGCACTGGCACGATCGTCCCTCGCCATAGTGAGAACAGGAATGTGATACATCATGACCCAAGCGCTGTCAAAGTGTTGGTGCCATCATGGGTAAATTTCAGATCAAGCACTCAATCACAACAAAATGCTGGTTTGGTGCAAAGGTACCAGTATTCCTCCTGATCCACCGAGACGGATTCAAATGGCAGGCATTCAAGATTGGTCAACAGCTGCAGACCGGCGGTCTGAGACCAAGAACTTCTTCTTGCTTTTCCAGTTATCCTCGACCTTGCAATCATGAACCGATAATCGACCTCTCGAGTAACTTGACATCGTTTCTCCAAAAGGCAAGGCTCCAGGTGTCGACTCCCCTCTTTCATTGGGGAATCCTTCCAGATTGCACTCGGGACCCGTCACCCAAATGGGGTCACGTCCAAAAAGTATTCTGCATATGGATAACAGAACAACAGAAACCCTACAACCATGCCCACTCTCGATCGTGACAACGATAACATAAAAATGAGAGGATGTAATGAAACGCGAGTACCGTCTCTCCCCAGTCTTATGTCGAGCGTTCAAAGGTCGGACCGTGATCCCGTCGACTTGATAGGAATATTGGCTGAATGAAATGTTGTATTCCATAGCTCGATCGCTTCGGGGCGGCTAGCAAGTGGATCCCGTCTGCCAGCTTGCGAATTGAGTCTGACGATGGCGAGGACGTCGTCAGTCATTTTCGATGAGATGGATGCGTCGGACTTACGCGGCGAGAAGGGCATTAGTATACGCTATGGTTTATTCAATCTTGGTTACTAGCCAGAACAGAAGGTGTCACACGAACCTTTGGACGAAGAGATGTATGCCGGAATGAGGAAATACAGGCTTTTGGGGTATGTATACCGCTATTCAAGGTTTAACACAATCAGTCAGCTCTCCAACCATCACAAACGACGCATAAAGCCGCTGGGCCTCGGCAATCGGCAATTGATGCGGAGGAACCACACCGCGTGCCAAATGTAAACAAACACACACAACACGCTTGCCACGCGTCGAGTCATTGCCTTGGAAAGCGACCATCAACAAGGAGTTCAAGGAGCGGAATACAACATGATGCAGCCAACACCAGCGCCATCTTCTCCCCCGCGATCACCCGGACCTGTCAGTGAAGAAACGGTATATCCAGCACCACCTCAGAACCATGGCAGCGCCCCTTTTTCGGTCCTTGCGGGCCTCTTTACCAAATTATCCACCGAACGCAAGCCGGAACGCCGAAGGCGTCTCCTCAATGCGTGGTTCACTGTATGTTGTTGATCCAGCGATCTCACATCAAGTTTAACTCTCGCGGCACAGCATTGGAGGGAGCAAGTTGGTCACGATCTTTACCCCGTTCTCCGCCTCATTCTTCCTCAGGTACGTATCCTAGATATGTACGGATAGAAAGAAACCTCAACTCATATATAGAAAGATCGCGAACGTGCAGTTTATGGTCTGAAGGAAAAGAACCTCGCTAAGACCTATATCAAGCTCATTCCTCTTGGCATGAAAGACCCAGATGCAGTCCGACTCCTGAACTGGAAGAGACCCTCGGGAAAATATGTTTGTATCTCTGCGAGTCTGTGATGAACTGTGTCTGAGTTTCGTTTCAGGTAGGATCCGGCGATTTCTCCAATGTGCTCTATGAGGTTATTAGCAAGCGCTCCTCTGTCGTCGATGGATTACTGTCTGTTGACGAACTGAACGGCATACTCGATGAATTGTCCCAGAACATGGGGAAACAGTATGCGCGTGTTTGGTGGCAAGAGGAATGCATTGACATTTGCTTGTAGGGACATCCAGTCCAAAATTCTTCAACGCATCTATAATCGTGCCACCGCTGAAGAACAGAAATGGATCGTACGCATCGTGCTTAAAGGTATGTCGTTTTTTTCAATGACATTCGTTAGTAACAATGGTTTTAGACATGGTCATATCCGTCAAGGAGACGACTGTGTTGTCTGTGTTTCACCCCGACGCCGAAGATTTATTTAACACGTGCTCGGACCTGAAGAAGGTTTCCTGGGAGTTATCGGATCCGACACGCAGACTCAATCCAGAGGTATAATTGATGCCAGACCTTCTGCGAGCAGAGCTCACGCAATAACAGGACAAAGCCATCCAATTATTCAAAGCATTCGCTCCCATGCTTTGCAAGCGACCGAAACACAAAATCGAAGAATCTGTCAAGGATATGCAGGGTCGTTCATTTGTCATCGAAGAAAAACTGGATGGGGAGCGCATGCAACTACACAAGCGTGGCAACGAGTATTTCTACTGTTCAAGGTGAGCGTGTAAGTGGCCGATCCAATTTATTTCTTACATTCGTTGTAGAAAAGGAAAAGATTACACGAACCTTTATGGGAAGCATGTCGGGGAAGGTAGTCTGACACCGCATATCGATGCAGCATTCGACGATCGGGTTGAGGAGTATGTGTGTGCCATCGCAAATAATCTGATACTTACTGCAAGTACAGAATCATTCTGGATGGTGAAATGTTGGTATGGGATCCTGTGTCGGAACGCAACTTGCCGTTCGGGACCTTGAAAACTGCAGCACTTGGTGCGGGTTCGATGCACTTTTTCTTTGGAAAACACCTTATACCTTATGGCTAGACAAGTCCAAAGTGGAGCACCATCCTAGACCATGTTGTAGGTGGTTCTACTTCGAACTTTGTTCATTCACGCATCCTCCATTTCTAGTCAAAGTTTTCGATTTACTATACCTCAATGGCATGTCCCTCCACAAGAAGTCGCTCAAGTTCCGTAAACGAAATCTACGTGCTTGCATCCAACCTGTTCCCGGGCGGATGGAGTTTGTTGTCGAGTTTGAAGGCAAAACTGCTAAAGATGTCAGACAGAGGATGGACGAGGTCATGGAGGCGAGGGGAGAAGGCCTCATTCTCAAGCACCCGGATTCAGAATATACACTCAATGGGCGTAACAAGGACTGGATCAAGGTGAAACCAGAGTATATGGTATGTCCCTTGCCTCGACTTTTGTACTTGGCTCATTCCTGTTCGCACAGGATGACTTAGGAGAAACGGTCGATGTACTGGTTGTTGGTAAGCCACCCACGCTCCGTATAGTTGAAACCTGCTAAGGAACATACAGGGGGAAATTATGGAACCAGAAAGCGATCAGGTGGCGTATCTACTCTTATATGTGCCGTGCTCGACGATCGACACGCAGAAGACGGCGAGCCAAGGTAAGAGGTTTTTGTTGGTCCGGTTGCTTCAGGTACCAACCCACGCTCCAGGTACAGCAGCTTCGTACGTATTGGCTCAGGCCTGAGCTTCGGGGACTATGCCTGGATACGCCAAAAGCCTTGGAAAGAATGGGATCCTAAAAATCCTCCGGAGTTCTTACAGACCGCTAAGCGTAGTCATGAAGATAAGGGAGATGTTTACATTGAACCTGAAGAGTGCGTTTCTAAATGGGTCTGCTTTCTTATCTGATATGTTGATAGTTCCTTCATATTGAGAGTAAAGGCGGCTGAGATAACCCACACCGGTGAGTTGACTGACCTAATACCGCTGCGTTAGACTCGGAATTGAACTCTGCAGATCAGTACCACCTTGGTCTCACGATGCGTTTCCCTCGAGCTCTGTCAATTCGAGACGACCTTGCGATCGAGGATTGCATGACTGCGTCAGGTTTGTTCTCTCATTCCGTGTACACTTGGTATTGGCTCAATCATGGCAGCTGTTCTGGAGACTTTGCGCACAAATCGCAAGAGGAAGATGGAGGAAGATGCAAGGTACACACTTGTCGCACTGCATTGCAGGATAAACTATCATCTTGGTCACAGTTTCGACGATCGAAAGAAGAAAAGAAAGACGACAGCAAAGAAGGTTGACCATGAAATATGTTGTAATGCTCGCTCACAAACCCCTTTCGCAGCCAATGGTCTTACCGCAATATCAAGGTCCAAGTGCTGATTCAGTCAAAGTCGAGTCGGAATTGTTTGAAGGCATGAAGTTTAGTGAGTAATCATGCACGCGGTCAACAATTTAGGTCTGAGACGTCTGCCAGTGGTATCCGCCGACCCGAAGTCGAAGACCGGTGAAGAGGACCGAAAGGAACTGATCAAATTGTATGAGTTTCGTGACCATGATTGGCGGATTAAATCATTTATACTAGGATCTACGCAAATGGGGGAAGTTGTGTCCAAGTTGTGACCTCTCAGCAGCCTGTGATGGTCGTTTATGGCGGCACTATGATGCGTATGTCGTGGGCTATTCAGAACGAAGCTACGCTAATGGATGCATTCCAGCATATGACATCAAGATGTTGGTCAATAAGGGTACAGTCGATATTGTTCGGCCTCAATGGATCTTGGACTGCGTCGCAAGGGGTGAATTAGTTCCCCTGAAGAAGAGGTACATGTCAAATGAGACCTCAATTTGGCTGTGAAGTTCACAAGTTTTATAGATATTTCTTCCACGCATCGGACGACCGACGGATATCAGCTGAATACAATGATCGTGATAGCGAAGATGAGGAGATGGGTGACGAAGCACAAGAGTCATCTCGAGAACACAACGCTAGCCTGAAGAACTCCACTACTCAAAAGGGCATTGAACCCAAGGTGGAGCCTGCAGAGGACGTGGATCCGGCTCTCGCAGATTGGTTGAGTGTGGATCCCAGACAAACAACTACCGACGACGATAGCGCAACAGAACCGGAGAGTGATGCCGATTCTGTGAACGATGACGTCGACAGAGATACCGACGAATGGATAACAGTGGAACCAAGCGGAAGCGAGACCCTTGATTCATTCCATGTTTTGGTAAGCTCTCTTACGACCCCTAAGCGAGTGATACACATGTCGTCACTGGTTAGTCCCTATCCGAAGAGGAAACCCAAGCGCAGGCAAGTGCCACTATTTGTTCTGTTGGCTCGTTGTTGACAATGTGCAGCCCGAGGATGTTTTTATGGGCGAAGCATCGGGCCGTGAATACGACACCACGTTGATATTTAAGCACTTGTATGTACATATAGCTCTCGCTTTTGGACGTCAAGCTGACCAAATCTACCCTATTTATAGGTGCTTTTACATCGATTCTCCAGAGAATGCGCGTAAGAATGAAATGGTCGTGAATACGAAGTATGAGAAAGAAATTTCTGATCAGTGCGTTTGATCGATTTTCCGCCAGAACGAATTGGAGCTTATATAGACGTAAGATTTCTCAAAGTTTCCCGGAATATCGAGGAACACGGAGGGGAGATCGTGGATCTCGACAATCCCAAACTTACTCATGTCGTTCTTGATAAACGGGACGCGTCTCGCCGGACAACTCTCATGCAACGCACCTCAAAGTAAGGTGACATCTTCAACGGTTTGCCTAAGCTGACATTATCACAGGCCTAAACGGCGTCGGCTTATCATATCGGACTATATACAAGCCTGTTTAGATGAAGAAACATTACTCGACGAAGAGGGTATGTCAGACCTCCACATGTTCCCACGCGCCAGATCTCACGATTCTCGTATCAGAATTCGCGCCTTGATCGAACGTATGGTTATATTCTTGAACAGAGATGTTTTCTGCCGTGACACCTTGAAACGAGTTGTGGAGGTGGCCGATGTATCAAACCCGATAAGTATTCATTCGTCCCATGTTCTTTCGTTACCGATGTCGGATAGACTTTGATCCGCCACATACGTGTGCTTTCTATAAGTAACCGAGTCGCACGCTGACACCGGTGGGATATCTCGCATCCGAATTTTGAGCTTTCCGCAGAGCAGTTGCGTATGGGAAGGCTTGACCACCCTCTCTTAATTCGAACCCCATTTTTAAGCGCCTTCATATTTTACGCTTTGCTTGCTTGAGGTCCGCGGTGTACGCTCGGTGTACCTTTTGACCGTCCTGTTTTTAATTATAGGTCCGGTTTATTCCTGGCTCTTCAGCTGTGTAGATCAACCACCATGTGAGGATACTACATCTGACACGAAATATAAAGATGTCTACTCGCGAGAAGAGATTTTTTCGCAAATTTCCCATTCCAAATTTCCCTTACTCCCGTTTCTGCTGCCACAAGGCCCTAGAGGAGCCATTCCTTCTTTATGGTGCAGCCAAACGGCATCCCTCTGGACACGGCGGCGATCGTGTCCACTGTGCTAGAGGGGATTCTCTATGGTGAGTCAAAATGAAACGCGGTCGTTGCACAAGGCTGATGCCGATACTCATCTACATAGGGCTTTCCCTCTTGATGTTTATTGGGACGATATGGGCCCTAATGCACAGACGAATGAATTGCGGTGTTGGGATTAAACGGATGATCACGATCGCATGTTCGTTGCTTCTGTTTAGCACCGTGGTGCGTAGGGGGTATGCATCACCCACCCGTGTTTCGCTAACCTGTGGGTAGCATATCATCATTGATATCATCCGGACTCACGAGGGTCTGGTGCAATACCGCAACAGTCCTGAGTTTGATGGGCCAATAGGCTTTTTCGCTGACGTCGCTCAATGGAGTTTTGTATACAAAAATATGATATACATGCTACAGACGCTGGTCGGCGATGGGGTGGTGGTGAGACATTGCGTTCGATCGCCATCGATCACCCTGATCTTCAACATCCTATCCAGATTTATCGTTGCTACGTCGTCTGGCAATCATGGTGGATCACTGTCTTTCCCATCATGTTATGGATTTCTGTTGCAGGTAAGTCGATTTTTTATGCATTTAGAACGTTGTGGTGCTCACGCGAACCCGACATGAAAAAGTGACAGGGGTCGGGTGTATATACTTTGACTCCAATGCGACAATCGACAAAGAGAACATTTTCGCACCAAGTACAGGGCCATGGATAACCGCATTCCTGGCGGCAACGCTCTGTACCAACGTCATCAGCACATGTGAGAGATCTTATTTAGGCCTTCACGCTCCCACTGACAGTTCCGCGGCGTCCGTTTCTCATCTTCTCCCACCTTTTTTTTTTGTCACGCTTAGCGTTACTTGCGTTCCGAATATGGTATGTCGGAAAGCGGGTGAGGAGAATGTCCGCGCACACGAGCGTGTTGCGACCCGTCCTACGGGTCGTGCTCGATGCAGGTGTGCTCTACTCTGTGTCTCTCCTCGCGGCCCTCTTGTGCTTCGTGGCCAAGAATCGGGGGCACTATGTTCTGATCGACATGGTGCGTGGCATCTTATTACCCTTTGTTGTAGTCCTCGGACTGATCATCGGTTATCATCCCTCGTTTACGTCATTCCTCCCTGGTTCCTGTCATTTTTATCGCATCGTTTGGCATCACCGGTCCGTTGTCGCTCTTTACCGGTGCCTTGCTCTGCGGCCACCGACAACCGAACAGATCATGCCCATCATCTCCATTACATTTTACATGGTGATCATCCGCATCACCATCTCCAAAACCAATTCCCAAGGCATCATGCAAGCTACATCGAGTGGATCTGGTGCTCTCACGCTCTCCCGCATGTCGCGCCTTGCCGGGGAACGCGAATACCCGATGAAACGCATGGAAGTACATATTACACAGTTGACCGAAACCAACGAGCGCGGGAGTGGGAGCGGGAGTGGGAGTGGGGAAATAAGAGGGGACTCGGAAAAAGAGGAAGATGGAGATATGGATGATGCTAGAAAGGTCTTGGGTGGCTTTGCCGTGTGAGGGTATGTATTCGCCTGTACTCTGAGAGATTCTAAAGAAAATGTTCAAAGCTGTATACTTATAATATCTCTCGTAGGTTTAATAGCACGCTTGTGACACACCTACAGGTAGAAAAATCATAGGATTAACTTGCAAGATAGGCACGGCACGTCGTGCGACCAGCGATGTCTTGGAAAGCTCGTAAATCCCGTCGAAACGAGGGAACACATGATGGATGAGCCTTGAACAACATTTAGTTACAAAAGGGAACTGTCAACGCGTACGGGCCCGATCTCCGTTCCGTTCTTCTTTGGCAGGAGTGACATCCATCTGTTCTCCTTGATCTCAAGGCCCTTCTTACCGAAATACCTCTCGCTCTCGAAGCTCCAGTCATCATTCGCCCGCACCCACTGACCCAACCCATCGCAATACTCCTTCACCTGTGAGTTCAAGGGCTCTTCCCATTGGGGAAGAGCCGCCATGGCATCATGGAACCTTTCCTCGGCTCCACGAAGATAATCTTCGACCCACAACATAGCGCCATTCACGTCTGTATTGTGTTCGTTCATAACGCACGTTATGATGTTGTGGAGCTCATCGCCGCGCAACTGCTCGAGATTGTAGGAAAGGAGGTCCTTCAACACGATCGTGTCAGCATACTTTACACCACCTTCTCATAACCATCACACTGACATTAGACAAAGTAATGATGTCAATGGCTGCCATGATCATCTCCTGGATGACAGGATGCGTCATCACTTCATCAGGGATGTCGAGCCCTAGTTCTATGAGGGCAAACGTAGGTTTCACTGCGCCGGTAAGCCGCCGTGCATTCACATAGCTCTTGATATCAAGGATGTGATGATCATTTTTGTCGATGGACTCTTGTGCGACTTCCTCGAGATACTCGTCCATGTCTAGGATGAACCTCTTCTGCAATGCTGGGGTTGCATGTTGCATGGCCCGTTCCCAGAATCTACAGTCAAGTGAACATCGTCTTGGAAATTCCCAAGGAAACCATATCAGTACACTCACTGACGTGTCACTTCCCCACCAATCCATTCTCCTTTCGGACGTGGCGTATGTGGATTCCGGAAAGCATCCATCATCACATCCTTTTGCTCACGGACCTCGGTGGGTGCGGACCGATCAGAGTACTCGTCGAACATGAAGAGAAGATGCATGAAATCACAAGCAACTCTAACATACTCTGAATGAATAAGCAGTAAGCAAACAATATAATCATGTATCTGTGGTCAATCTTACCTTTGCTCATTGTAGGGTGAGCTAGACAAGCGAGAAGATCTATCAAATAAGATAAGGGAGAGGGATGTATACGAAGGAAAGCACCTACCAAAGTCACAGCGATTATAGGCGTCCCGGGCTTTGGGGCCGAATACTTGGAAGCTTGCCATCCAAGCATCAGCTTCCTTTTTTACCGCGGCATAATGTGGGTTGACCCGACGAGGCCATGGCCAGCTGGGAAGCATCTTCGGAATGAAGATTCTAGTGGGCCTGTTATATTTATCAACGTTCGTCCCGAGGGTTGACTCTTTCCGAATAACAAAGTCATTGGTGATGCTCTTGCGCCTCCTGGCGATCCAGCCGGAAACGCCAGGGAACGCGAAATATACGAGAAAGGATACGAGCGTGCTGAGTGGAAGGAAAATAAAAGTCTCCATACTGACAGATATACTCGATTGCACGCTAGCCTTATATATGTTATGATCTTGCAACAGCCTTTTGGAACTTCGGTCCAAATGGGACCTCCGCGTCCGGAAGATGAGGAAAAATGCCAAGCACTCACCAGCCGCCATACCCGCCGCCTCGACCTTGGATTGCCGTTGCTCAGCACGCAGCGTCCAGACCTGAATCTGGTGTTCAGTTTGGGTTAAATCCACATTCAGGATATAGCGGCGCCACTGACGATGTCCATTCTGTGGATGCTACTGGAATGGATCGGAACGCTCCCGAAACCAGTTGTCAAGCCGCCCAGTCTCCTCTCCATACCACATAGCTTATCTTCCCAACCCGTGTATGTGGAGGAGAGAAGAGGGGAGATGCGCACCGGCATGTTTTGACTCACCGGATGGTATAGCACCTTGTTCGTTGACTTCTACGGTCTCCTATAATCTCCGTTTGGGAAGCCGTCAAAACGCCTGCGTGGCGTTTCGTTTGAAACGACCGGGCAAGGCGGCCTCGGCTGATCCGGGAGCCACTGGACGAGGTGCATGCTACGTCACTATGATCTCCTCAATGAGTCAGATCTGGGGTCAATATTAGTGACCGATAACGTGCCTAACCCTATTATCGTCCACTAACCGCAAACACTATTACTCAAGCAGATCCGTGAAACGGACCGGGATTGCTACTAATAGCCTGATCACCATACAAGTACAGGAGAACAAGGAATTATCGTACCTGTTGGATATGGCCGGAACTTGGTCAGCTAAAGTACATCGTTTGAGGTTTGAGAGTAGTCGCATTCACTTCTCCGCCACAATTTGCTTCCCCTGCTGGCCCTTTCCACTGTCATATCTTCTGAGCAACAACTCCGCTGAGACTCATGATATTCCTGGTTACGAATATGGAGTGTTTCTGATGTTGTCAGGGCGACCGCTTTCTATCCTGTTGGACCCAAGTTCTGTCGGGGGCAGGTGTGTCTTTCTCTGCGGGCGAGTTAATACTAGATCTGACTGACCAATCAGGGGTGTCTAGTTGGATGTAGAGTCGACATGTGGTTAGAGAAGGGCTTTAACCATGTGCATTACCATCACGATAACAATCATTAGGTACCTAAACGTGAGTATATCAAGCAGCAGAGGGCCAAGATGGGTACCACAAAAATGTGCAGACATACGAAAACAAACATCCACATCCACACACAAAGCTCATTCCTATGCCTCCGTCACACCACCTCCAACACAATCGTTTGAACGTCTTTTGAACAAGCGATCTGACGCGGCCGTACGATAATCTCGTGCTCGGCGGCTACCCGCCTGAACCTTCCATCCGAAGTTTGTTCGAGTAGCAAGGCGCTAAAAGGTTGTTCGAGGCGAACGACGAGCCTCAATGCTCGGGTATAGTCATCCAGTCTTGTCCACTGGCTAGCAACGGACGATAGAGAGGGCAACGGCGACGAATGAGATCGGACGATGTCCGCATCTGACTCTACACTGATGATCAACGGCGCAGCACCGACCTCGGAGACGAGGGTGGGATCAATATTGACAGCAGCATTGAAGTCGATGTCAGAGTCATAGGTCACATCGGTCTCGGAATCGTCTTCCCAAATGACTCCGCCGTGTGTCTCAGTCCGGTCCAGGAGGCCACAGATCCATGGATATACAAAACACAACTTGCGCGGTTCGGTAAGCGAGATGACATCCGCGGTCTGGAATTCCACTTCTCCAAGGACGGAGGTCTTGGCATAGTATCTGTTCCCTTCATGGCGACGTAGTTTCTTCACAGGGAACACTATGCATGGGAGATGTAGTCGACGATGAGCACCGATCGCGGGTGGTAGACGAGTGATTCGGTCATAGATCATTATCGCCTCCAACTGGGATAACGTGGTCCGCAGTGTTGCGACTCGTGTCTCTATTTCATCCTCGTTCATTGTTGGCGATATAGATAGCGATTGCTGGTAGACGGCGGTAGAGGCGGGGAGGCAGCTGTTGAAACGAGAGGACTTCCCGGTCCATGCAAGAACGCCCATTTCACCCGAACGGGTCAACATCTCTTCCAAGAGGTGACCAAGGGCTGCTTCTCCTTCTCCATAGTTCGGCATGATGTTGCTAGCAAGAATGCCAATCAAGGAATATGCCACATCTTCTTCAATTGTCGCGGTGCGTGTCGAAGCCAAACGGAGCACTTCACGAACCCCTAGAGCACCCGGACGAAAATTGGTGATAATCTCAGGAGTGACCCCGAGAGCGTTTGCCAACTCCTGTACGATTACATGGGATTCTTTGTGATTGGCGTGACTGTCGTTGAGGTAGGGTTTCCATTCGCTATCGTAGAAACGAATGACCTTGGATGCGAGCAATTCCAAGAGTGTCCATGCGCGCGTCATCCATATACTGTTCGTGAGGTCGCCGGGCAGCGATGGAGATGGGACGCCCACAAGAAGAGCGAGCGTAGCTGCCGATTCCTCGTACCATTGGTACATGGAAACGAGTGATCGGCTCAACAAAATGCTGGTACTCTGGTTGATACAGCATGTATCACTCCACGCCCAGCGATAACCATCGTCGCGAACCATTTCGCAGAATTTACGTAGCTTGTCGTTCAGCGGCGACGGATGGAGAACCCAGACGGATTTCACCACATTAACTTCTTGGAACGAAGGTTCTTTTCCTTCCCATGTGTGGGAAAACGTGACGTATCGGAAATATCCCGAGACGACTTGTCGGATGCGCTTTTCATCCAGTTCTTCCGTCATAGAAGAAACCAGCCTCTTAAAGGCTGGATCCGCTTTGAATATACGGGTTCGCTCAGGTCCGTCACAGAGAAGACCCGTTTTTATGTCGATGAGCACAAAAGGAGAGATCTTGAAGGTCTCATAAATTGCGACATCAATCGCAGTCGTTGTCACCGAGGGCGACACATAGTTATTGCCCCGTTCTGCAGAACACGTCAATGATTGGCCACCTGGCCTATTGTGGAAAATACGTACGACGGATGGCGAGGTCGGGGGAATTTTCAATTGCTGAAAGCATGCTAACGAACGCATCGACAGCTTCGTCGAACAGTTGTGCCCCATGGAGTGCCGCGTGCTTTCTCTCGTAGCCCCAGGGGCATGCAGGGTCGAGCATGATAGCCTTTCGAGCATGTCTTCAGCAACGAATTGTCTCGAGATGAAGAACTATTGTACCTCATTCGCGTCGCTGATAGCATCTTCCCACGAACCCTTTATCGCTCGTACCCTGCTTCGCTTGAGGTAAAGGCCCTGAGCAGTTGGCGGGTTGAGAGACAGTGCGATCGAGTAGTGTTGAATGGCTTGGTCATGTGCCTGCGAGTGTATTGCAGCGTCGCCCATGCTCTCGAACGCCGCCACACATCTTCGCGTGAACTCTGACGATGCGCGTTAGAGTGCACATCAATTGTGTATATGCATAGAAGAATTACCATTGATCCAGTTGGTAGCCTCTTCGCTCATTCGGATATTTTCACCCAAGGTGTTGACCGTCTCGAGAAGTGCCTCTGCAGCCTCCTTGATCCGACCAATGGCATGCAACGCTTCGCACAGTTGTCTTCGAACAGAGAGAGCGAGTCCGTCGAATTGCCATCCAAATATCTTTCAAACGGAATTAGCTCGCACTACAACGAAACCACGATCGCTTACGAGCGAGATGGTATTGAGGTGAGGGCTCGTCTGAGACAGCGATGGAAGATGTACACGTTGGAACAATTTTATCGCCCCTTCGTAGTCACCTTCCTTCATGAGCCTGTTTCCGAGAAGAACGAACATTTGCGACTGTGTAGGACCTTAGTGATTCACCGTCACCGCCGAATTACGTCACAAGCTTGCCTGGACAGTGTAGAAAATCAACTTATCATCCGCCGTATCAATGAGGTCGTGCACGCGCTTCATTGCATCATCCCGCTCCCCAATCTCAAACAGGATAATGGACTAGATAAACCTTCGGGTTAGTGGGCACGAGGTATCTCGCGCACGGAACACGCACGCGGATTAGAAAGAGGAACGGGATTTCTGCAAGACTACAACGCATGAATGTGAGGTCGAACGCGCGGATCCCTGCCTGAGATTCCCCTTGGCCAACGCGGGCCATGGCCTTCGCAATATAACCTATGACCGACAACTGAACCTTCAGGGACTTGGGGTGAACGCAAGTGAATACAAGCGAGTGGGAGATCCGAAGAAAGCTTACCTGTTGGGCGTCATCGTACGCTCCGTTCCAGTCTTGCAAACGTGCGCGCACAAGCGCACGGCTTGCTAAAGAGTGGCAGCCAGGGTTCGAAGAATGAGCTATTTCTTCCGTGATGGTCCTTTCCGCCTCCTTCCAGTCACCTTGCATACATAGTTCGCATGCTGGGCGGCTAAGATGCAACAGTGCCATCTAAGGATGAGGAAATTAGATTTGCTCTCAGAAGTGATAGATTGGTGACATTACGGACCGTCGATCCCCTAATACTTGCACTAGCACGAACGTCACAGTAAGACTCGGGAAGAACATTCCGGAGGTTCCAAACAATGACTTTCTTGCCCCCCCGTCCACCGCTCACAAGGTGGCTGTCATTAGATGAAAGTGCAATTGACTGCACTGACCCAACATGTGAAACGACAGGGCCAAGTTGTAAATGGGTAGAAGTATCCCAGAACGAGATAGAAGAATGCGCGGCAGCTACAATGAACTTTCCGCTATTTGAGAGGACGATCGACGCAGGATTGAAGCTGTTGTTGATTGACCATTGAGACAGCAAGGATCCGGAGGACGCGTCGAAACACTGGATGTTGCCGTCGTGCGATATGGCAAAAAGTTGTTGGTCATCACTTGACCAAGCGAGTGGGATAGTTGGCTCATTTCCGTCCGAGCTGAGCCTGACTGAGATATCGACAAGCAGTTGTCCATGTTGAGTATCGTGGATGCGGACAGAGCTCTGCGCGTAAGGAGAAACAGCAACACGGCTACCGCTGGCGGAAAACTTGAGGGCTGCCAATGCAGCAGAACGAGGCTGTAGGGGACCAAGGAGGAGCTGACCGGTAGCTATATCCCAGATAGAGGCCGCACCGTCGTAGGAAGCGGTTCCAACTGTCCTCGAGTCGGGCGAGACGTCAACAGCCACGACCCAGTAGGAATGACCATTGATCTCGACCACCTTTTTCCATGTCGTCGCGTCCCATACCGTCACCAGCCCGTTTTTTGCGCCAGTTACGATAAATTTGCCGTCCTTGGACACAGCAACGGTGAGGACTTCGCCCCCACACGCCTCTGCCCCTGCCTCTTGACCGTCACTGACGTTCCAATATCGAAGCACCCCATCATCTCCACCGCCTACAATCCGCTCTTCATCCTGTAGGAAGGCGACAAAGTTTATGGGGTTTCGACCATCGATTTCGATGATTTGATGGCCATCTTGCGAGCAATGTGAGCACGGGACTCTACTCTATCTGACGTCTGGTACGCACCGCTCACCGTCGACGACATGCTCGTCGATATGCTGATGTTGGAATCCAAGGCGTAGTGGTGGAGCAAAGCGAACCGCGTAACAAGACTTTTACTAAACAGCTTGGCCCACAGTAACACCGACGCATATTGAAATGGTAGTTTACGGAAGTGGCACAACCTCATCTAAATGCTACGTTTCAATTGTGAACGCGTCATTGGCAACAAACTTACCGCAAGCACACAAACCATCGAGTCACATGGCTACACCATATAAACCACTGACTGCAGACTGATAGATACCTCCCCTGTACTATCAAACGTTGCCCACCTCACTCCAGAACACGAACAACACATGGCAACACATCACGTCCCCACAGGACATCTCAACGACGACCGGCTGCCACCAACGAGGTATTATCCTACCAAGGGCCTCAACTGACCGAGGAAACAGGTAGTCATTGGGTCCCCACACCCCCTACAGACCGTGGGGCGTGCATATGCGCATTTTCCCTCGGACTGCCCCCCCCCTTCTTAGGGCTTGCCATATGTAAGGCTCGATTTGGTCAATTGCTACTTGTCCAAAAAAAGAAACGGCAGTCTACACACGTCCAGTCGCATCCGTCATACTCCGTGTACGAGTCGTGTGCCATGCTGGTGTCGAACCCCTTACAAAGAACTTGAATAATTTAATTTTGATGGAGTACATGGTGGGGCGAGGCTATGATGAGGAAGGTCGTGGCACAGGCCACGGTACGTTGATTCTACCAAGTCTTTAACCGTGACCAAGTTGGTTCCATCGGGGAGTGACTTCGAGTGCAGATTGCACCACGTTGAAGGGGTCGTGGCATGACTGTGATGCTCCACTTTTGCCTAGCTCATTGACATGATATACCCGGAGCGCGAGCAGATCCCGCTGGCCGATCGCCCGACCCCCGCTTCATCTCCTTAAAGAAAACATGTATGTATGTAATAATAATCTCTGACGCGCTTCATGATTGGACGTAAATTCATACGTTCATATTCGCTCGGACCGGTTTGGACCCAATTAGATTGTCAAAGCGGGCCTTAGTATGACAGTTGCACCGCATGGAACGTTGCATGCATGTACAGCCTCCCAATCGCGAACAAGGTTCTGGTCAAAACGTTGGGCGTCGGCGGCCCCAAAACCCACCTCGAGGACGACGCGTACAGCATTAGGCAGTGTCAAATGTTTTACGAACCGCCCGGATGTCGAAATGACAATCCGGTTTTGGATTTCAATTTCAGGGTCGTTGCAGATATAAGGCCAGCGCGCAATGGATTAAATTTATCGGTATGGAAACTTCTACTCTACTCTTGCTCAGTGCACTCGTCTCCTTCCTCGTGCTTTTCGCCCCCCGCGGTGTTTCCGCTCTGAACGCCAGGATTAAGAGCGCCACCAATGAACCCATCATCCGACACGCGTCGGCGCCCCAGAAAATCACTAGAATTTTCGTTCCAAACGTGCTTGCCAGATGGCCATGGCCTCGTCGGATCAACCCAAATTACTCTGTAGTCAAGAAGGAGGCCGATGCTTGGATAATGAGCTTCCAAGCCTTCAGCCCTAAAGCCCAAAACGCCTTTAATCGCTGTGACTTCAGTGTGTCATTTCCTTCATATTTTGCCCGCGTACCAATTTTGTTTGCTAGATCTCCTCGCTTGTTTAGCATATCCCCTAGCGAGCAAAGGTAAACTCATCACGGAAACATTCGTCAGATCATTTACTTAGACATTCTTTCAGAGCATGCTAGAGCTGGTTGCGATCTCATGCACCTGGTCTTCCTGTTCGACGAGTATTCTGATAGGTCCACACCCTCCGAGGTCCGTAAGCAAAAGGAGGTGGTTATGGACGCTTTCAGGAATCCATACACCCCACGTCCCAAAGGAGAGTGGATTTGCGGGGAGGTGGCACGCCAGTAAGTATACTGATAGTTCCGGGGAGTTTGCAGACGACGCTGACTGGAAAAAGATTTTGGGAACGGACTATTCAAAACGCTACCGCAGTCTCGCAGAAGAGGTTCATTCAGAGCATGGATGAATACCTCGAGGGTGTCGTGCAGGAGTCCATCGACAAAAAGGATCGTCGCATTCTTGATATCAAAAGCTATATCGACGCACGCCGTCGCACCAGTGGAGTGAAGCCATCGTTTTCTATATTTGAACTCGGACTCGACATCCCTGATGAAGTCATGTCACATCCTGCCATTCAGGAAATGGTTCTAGCAGCTGTTGACCTGGTCGCTTTCTGTAACGTAGGTGATATTCATGTGATGGGCAATGGGGGATCTGACGCAATCGCTTTGAAGGACATCTTTTCCTACAATCTCGAACAACTGCGCGGGGATGACCTCCACAACATTATAACCTGTGTCATGAACGAATACCATACAGACGTGAACGGCGCCATGCTGTGGGTCGAAGACTATCTTCTGCAAGTTGCGGACAGGTTTCATGCCGCTATGGCTGCTCTTCCTCAATGGGAGGAGCCACTGGATTCTCAGGTCAAGGCGTATTGTGATGGCCTAGGTCAGTGGGTACGAGCGCTTGATGACTGGAGTTTCGAGGGCGAGAGGTATTTTGGTAAGAAAGGCCCCGAGATCAAGGAGACCAGATGGATGTTGCTCCTGCCGAAGAAATCCACAACGGAAATTGGCCCCGTACACGTCGACAGTTCCCTTTTATAACTAAACATTGTCCGAGACCACGACATATACTTAGACTGTCAGAACGAATTAATAGTAGCATAATGAAGTACTCGTAGCGGCCAAGCTTGGGAAGGGTCATCCCTATCAACTTCAGTTACTATATACGCTTTATATTGGTGGCGGCGCCATGGTCCATCAGTCCCCGACGACTCCAGTAAACCGTAGTGCGAACCTGTAGTTACTTACGACATGCATGCGTTGCGCAGCACAACAGACCAGCATGTGCTGGTGGCCAAGGAAGTACCAGCCCTAACCATCAACGTTTCAACGTTCCGTTCCACCATGAACATTGCCACCGTCGAGGGGGATCGTGATGGTAGTCTGACCGTGGTCAAGGCGGTACCCGGCAATGGGCTGACCGTGAAGCTCGTCCTATCGAATGGTTGTTTCTATCAGAAGAGATAATAATTCTTCCCCGCATGCTAACTTTATTGCTTGAAAAGGGATAAACGATCAGCGAAATAATGGAAAATGATGGAAACATTCGAGTCTCGACATGGTCGGTGTTAGATTGTCCTTACGAACTTTATGTAAACCGGGTTTATGCTGGTGACCAAGGCGGTACGGCCCATGAATGATGTTTTGCGGTCAAGTGTGGCCTGCCTCGTCTCCTTTACACAGAGGTAGTACCTTGGAGTTACTATCGCCACAGGACTTGACGCGAGAGTCGGAGGCTTGTAGTATCCCTCGAAAACCTACCAGTACGGGATGATAATCTTCTCCCTCTCATCCAAGTCCTTGAGATTCATGCTAGTTCTTCGAAACGTGAACTCACATTATCAGTGCACAAATAACTGAGATTGACGCGTCGATGGGAGCGATGAGTGAGGGATCGAACCAAATCGGTGCAAAGACACGAGTCGTCACACGATCCGCCCAAACCTAAAGCGTAAGGTTCAAAGCCCTACACATGTGCAGGCACTGTGATGAATTGAAGCCCTCCCCGGCTAGTCCAAAAAAAGTGCGAATAGCCCTGTGAGTCACCTCGGATCACCGCCTACAGTATTGTCGGAGCCTCTGGGTCTCCGCAATGCCGGCGAGATTGACACGTGGAATGCTGCTTACCATACTAGTACTATGTAGCCAGTGCGCGAGCCCGCAACGGCTGTTAGTGACGCAACGGCTCGTCTAGTGTACGTATGCATTTGATGGGCTTCCTAGCGAACCTGCGTGCTACCGGGGCTCGTCAGGGAGTCGTTTGTGCTACTCAAAGCACACCTCAGAGACTGGCGAAGCAACCCATCACATAATATGGATTAGTGAGTGGATGCAGTAACCATGCAAAATCACCAATAGCGACTAGGAAATTCACCGAGGTTCAGATCACATGGACCATAAGGATTCGAAACCGACCGGTCGCCTAGTACGTAGTCGCATCTTCGGCCTCTCCAAGCAATCTTGACACAGGAAGGTTTGCAGCACAGGGTAAAGGGAGAGAAAAAAAGACTGGATTCAAATTTGGAAGGGAGTCGACGCGACCTGGAGGCCGCCATAACAGCGTTTGGTAAAATATCCTCAAACATAATGGGTACTGTGCATAACACTCCACGAACGGGATAATATACTATGAAGCGAAAGGTCCTGCTGCGAGTCCCGCTCACGAGGCACTCCCGTTCGAAATGTGATCTCGTCCTGCGCTGTGGGTACCGTTTTCGAGGAATGACACTGTGCAGTACGATATCGATCGGTTCGCCCAACTAGCACGAGGATCAGGAATGACGTCAATACCTGTAAAGATGAACCAACTCAGAGGGCGCAGGCGAAAGAATGGGTTGCAGACATACAACCACCTGAGAAATGACGTCGAGTCCAGTCAACGCGGCAGGACTTTTGGACACGAATAGTGCAAGAACGCTGGTACTAGCAGCCAAAGCGACGGCACCTGATTCGATGACCATGTATATTGAATACGCAAATCGATTGGTTGAGGTCTCTGTCAAAGAAGCTATTGTCCGACCCATCCACCAGAGACGAGCCACAATCGACCCTGTGAGGGACACATTGAGAACGATTCCGAACGCATATCCTGATGTGATGAGAGAGGCCGTTACTGAACCATATATCCCATCATACGCGAGCGTAGATACGGCCGAGGATGCGTAAACAGAAGCTAACAAGATCTTAGGGACCATGTCAAGGTGAGCGAAGTGAGCACGAACCAGCAGAACCAATCTCTAAAATGATCTATGATGCAATCCTAGTAAAATGATTTGCAAGATGATCTTGATGATTGGTCGCTTACAGGGAATATGACAACCCTCCAGTCATACATGAAGACCACATAAAGTCGCCAAATCTCATTGATGACAAGTGAGCACTTCAATC
>JBBPRA010000335.1:0-28992 GCA_038092775.1 Boletus rubescentipes | reverse complement strand
AACAATGGTAATTATCAATAGTACCCTGAGCCGCGAGACAGTGACGACACGAGGATACAGAATGTACCTTTGTAGCCCTCGTAGCCTGATTCGAATTGCTCTGCCAGCGTACTTGGGAGATCCAAAAACGACAGACTAGAATAAACTGCTGTTCCCATCTCTCCGTCGGGATGGACACTGACCCGCGCAGCTGGAAAGGCACGTTGCTTCCGCCTGGCCAACCTCGACCACCTGATTTCTTTGCTGGCCACGTCTGAGACGGTAAACTAGACAGAGTGTTGAATAAAATTTTATTTGTGAACGCGGCGGATGACCCGTACCGAGTTTTGTCGTTCCCATTCGGCCATCGTCACCAAGTTGGATCAGTCTCACACCATCCACGTCGCCGCTCCTTTTCTCCTTTCCAACTCATCCCCTCCGAGCGGGCCACTCTCCCCCCGCTGCTCCCAACAATGAACTACCAGCAACAGCAACAGCAGCGCCCCGCTCGGCACAGTCGTCAACCACCCTCCTACCCAGTCCAACAGCAGTACCACCACCCTGCCCAAATATCACCCCCACCTCCCACCTCACCCCCTCCTGGCGCATATTACGGTCAACCACCTCGCTCTCCTGGGCCCTATCCAAACATCACTTTTCAGGTCACGGAACGTGGCGACAGGCAGGGCACCCTAGATGGACCCCGTCAACGAGCAATGCCTTCTGCGTACCAAAACCAGTTCTCACCGCCACACCCTGACGCAGAGACCGGCGATTTTTTGGACCAACGTGCGGGCGTAGGCAGGAAAAAGAGTCTGGTTAAACCCGATAGAGAAAAGATCGAACCTGGCCATCGCCAGTGGCATTATCGAACTCGTGTCGAGCAGATGGGAGAAGATACCAGGGTAGGCGTGCAACCCTCCAGTACGTCGATTCTCAATGATACATATGACACCATTCACCTAACCCCTGCCCATGATCTAGCCACCGGCAACTATCCGCAGAAGCTGCGCCGCGGCAAATCGTTGCTCGCCCGAGAGCAGGACATGCAGGAATCGGGTCTCTCAGTCTTCAAGCGTGGCGCTACTTTGCGCCGGAAACGCCCTCAGTCCAGTCTATCTACCGCTCCATTAACTGTACCCGATGGTACTTCCCGAAAGTGCCTTGATGGCATTGGTCCCGGTCCAAAAGATTGTTGGTTCATATATTGCTATCTCGTCACATGTTGGATCCCCCCCTTTATGCTCAGCGCATGTGGTAGGTAACTATCCTTGATTCTACCACAGATTCTCACCAATGTCACCAGGTATGCGAACCCCCGAACAACAGCGCGCTTGGAGGGAGAAAATGGGTCTGCTCAGCATCATTCTTTCGGAAATGGCCGGCGTCGGTTTCATCACCTTTGGTTTCACAGAGGCAGTCTGTGGAACACCTCCCAATCGATATCACCAAGGTCAAATCAGCAACAGCTCCGTGATCATTCATGGTTACGACTACGACTTTTCAAACTTCAAGCACCCAGCTGTCGGGGAGTTCAATGGTTCTACGAATCCATTGATCACTGGTGGTTGGAATCTCGCCTCCAACGATGCAAGCTTTTTATTCCAGAACGTCAACGAGAACTGCTTGGGCTACATCACTCGGGCGAGTGGTTCACCCATCAACGGGACTGGAGAGAATTTGGATTGGTACTTTCCGTGCAACATTTACAATCCGCAGTCTAGTACAATTAACACGACCGGCTATGGTGACATCACCAACTGCCACGTCTCTTCCCAAGCTAGGCAAGAATTATCCGCTATGAAGCCCCTTGGACAGGTTTACTACACGTGGGACGACGTTGCTGCTTCGGATCGTAACCTAGCAGTGTTCGAATCGTGAGATTACCCTGCTTATTTGCTTCGCTGTTGAGATTGACCTCTCGGTATAGCAACGTGCTTGACCTTAATCTCCTTAATGGGCTCAGTACCACCTACGTCCAGTACCCGTCGCTCTTTGACGAGATGAAGACTGCAACAGGCACCTACAATGGCATAGATATCACTATGATGCTCATGCGCGCCGGCGACCATCAGCTTGGCATGTGTCTCGAGGACATTGTCACCGTTGGGTTCATCGACACCAATAGCATTGGTTGTGTTGCTTCCGACGTCGTCCTCTACCTTTCCCTCATTTTCATCGTTGGTGTCGTATTCATTCGCTTCGCCATGGCCGTCTTGTTTGCGTGGTTCTACTCTTGGAAACTCGGCAACTTCCCTCGGGAAACTTACCAGCAACGAATGCTACGCTCCGAGGAGATCGAGGCCTGGTCTAATGATATCTACCGCCCTGCACCAAGCCAATATCGACCCAACGTTGCAAAGGGTGGTCTACGCACCGGGAAGAGCAATAAGCGTTCAGTGCTCCCTTCCATCTCTCGTTTCACCCCTGTCGAGAATGCTCCAAAGGGCCCGAATCCCCGTCCACCGACAGCGTATGGCATGCTCGATGTTCCGAACAAGCGTGGTACTGCTTACTTGACGCCGAGAGGTCCTGGAAAGGGATCGCCTCCTGACTCGCCTGCGTACCGTTTCTCAAGGAGCACGGCATCGGTTGCTGAATCGTCAACGCGTGGGTTTTCAGCTCGTTCGTCGTTCATGGATACCCCATGCCCCTTCCCACTTCACAACGTGGTTCCCCAACCTCCTCCCGACTTTGAACCATTCAACTTCCCTCTCGTCCACACTATCTGTCTTGTCACGGCATACTCCGAATCCGTGGAAGGTCTACGGACGACGATCGATTCGCTCGCCACCACGGATTATCCCAACAGCCACAAACTCATTCTAGTTATCGCCGACGGTATGGTCAAGGGTGCAGGGAACGCACTCACAACACCCGACATTTGTTTGACCATGATGAAGGAATTTGTCGTTCCACCTGACGAGGTTCAGCCTCACTCGTATGTCGCTATCGCGGATGGTCATAAACGACACAACATGGCCAAGGTCTACGCTGGTTTCTACGATTATGATGATGCCACAGTCGAGGCTACGAAGCAACAACGTGTTCCGATGATCCTTGTCGCCAAGGTCGGCAACCCACTTGAAGCCAACGACGCGAAGCCTGGAAACCGCGGTAAACGTGACTCTCAGATCGTTCTGATGGCATTCCTTCAAAAAGTCATGTTCGATGAGCGTATGACGACATTCGAGTACGAGTTCTTCAACTCGATATGGAGGGCAACAGGCGTCAGTCCGGATCGGTATGAGTTGGTGCTCTGTGTGGACGCCGATACAAAGGTTTTCCCCGACTCGTTGACGCGCATGGTTTCGTGTATGGTGGTAGACGTCGACATCATGGGGCTCTGCGGCGAGACCAAGATTGCGAACAAGACCGACAATTTTGTTACCATGATGCAAGGTGAGTTGTCGTTGTATTCACGCATGCACTTATTCACATCGTCTTCTACCAAGTCTTTGAGTATTACATCTCACATCATTTGACCAAGGCCTTCGAAGCCATGTTTGGTGGTGTTACTTGTTTACCGGGTTGTTTTAGCATGTACAGGATCAAGGCTCCCAAAGGCGACAGTGGCTATTGGGTTCCTGTTTTGGCCAACCCAGACATCGTGGAGCACTATTCAGAAAACGTGGTCGACACGCTTCACAAGAAGAATCTACTGCTTCTCGGTGAAGATCGGTATCTTACTACTCTGTTGCTCAAGACATTCCCGCGACGAAAGAACATGTTCTGCCCGCAAGCAGTCTGCAAGACCATCGTTCCAGATTCCTTCCGCGTCCTCTTGTCGCAACGTCGCCGTTGGATCAACTCGACTGTCCATAACCTGTTCGAACTTGTCCTTGTCCGCGATCTCTGTGGCACTTTCTGCTTCTCGATGCAGTTTGTCGTTGGCATGGAATTGTTGGGTACACTGGTCTTACCGGCTGCCATCAGCTTCACGCTCTACCTGATCATTATCTCCATCATCCCCGGTGGACCCGATACGACCATTCCGCTCATCCTGCTATCGTTCGTCCTCGGTCTTCCTGGTCTTCTAATCGTCGTCACGTCACGCAAGGTCGCCTACCTTGGATGGATGGTCATTTACCTCCTCTCCCTTCCCATCTGGAACGGTCTCCTCCCAGCCTATGCATTCTGGCACTTTGATGACTTCTCCTGGGGTCAAACACGTCGGATTGCTGGTGACAAGGGTGGTGATCATGGCGACAAGGAGGGTGAATTCGATTCCTCTCATATTGTCATGAAACGATGGGCCGAGTTTGAGCGGGAACGTCGCTGGAAGAATGGTATGCAGTCGCATGACTCGACAGTCGACAAGAGGTAAGTGTACGTACATTCGATTGGTAACCGGGTCATCATTTTGCTACCAGCAACAGATATTCGATCGCTTCCACATCTGACATCAATCATCCACCTTCAAACGGGGGTCCTGATTCATCCACGTCAGAGTCCTCACCCTCAGCACCCTATGGTGCAAGGCAACGACACGACAGCAATGGCCCATTGGTCCTCCCCGCTCCGTTGTCTGCCAACAGGATACTCACGTCTGCTGCCTCTGGGTCATCGGTCGGCATTTCCCGCTCGAGCGAGGACATTACCTATACTTCCGACATGGCCTCGATATCCAACCAACGCTTGGTCTCCAGCCCTCAAGATCAATACAGCGACGTCTACTCTGACACCTCTATGCCGCGCTACCCCCAGTTTGACGCCCAAGTTGCCCGCACAGCCGGAACCAACGGTGGGGTTCTTCGTAACCCTACCTTGTCCAATCACTACCCGGGCGAGACGCAAAATCCGTTCCGGGTTTCCGAAGCGCAAGCGGTTGCCTATGATGATCAGTATGGTGGGTATACCACGGAGCCGGAAGAGATGCCACCGCACATATCCAATCAGCGGCAATCGCGCGGGGTCAGCCTTTCGGACAATGGCCCGGTGCCTGGTCCGGATGGCGTGCGCAGAGTGGCGAGACCGACGGCGAGACGGCCTACGTCACAAGCGCCTCAGAACCGCTATTCACGCTCCTCAACAGCGTACAACCTACCGCCTGGTGCAGCGCCGCCACAACCTGGAACGGGATACGGAACGGGATTCTAACTGCATAGATGGAGAACAATGTGCCTTTCTTGGTGTTATCCCACACTATATACACGATAGCGATGCTTGTTGGACTGGACGACGTTTTGCTTCTGGACTGCCGCCCGTACTGTGTGCTATATGGGACCTGACGACTTTTCTTTTCCCCCCTCTTCTCTCTCTTTTTTATTCTCTCGCTTGCCCAGGACTCTCTTTCGTCACTTGACTCTTTTTCTCTAACTTAGTACTGGCGATTCCACACGCGCTCTACAGTAATATGTCCCTCCAAACCCTACCCTGCCCCCACCTACATGCACATCTCTTGGCCGTCTTCTTGGTTTACCAGACTCATTTATTCTCTTACGGTTATGGTATTACTCGGGTGCGCTGTAGAGGGACGCCGATGGAATGCAAACGTCTTTTCGTCATCCGTGGCTCTGGGAGCGTGGGACGCGACGAGGTACACATCTGGAAACGAGCTGAGCCGGTGTCCACTGTCGACCGCGGTCCCGAGTTTCGGACGCAATCGATCAAGGACTCGGATGGATGGGATCTCCAGGTCGAACGCTCTACATGGGTGATTTGGGGACGTATATGTAGACGCTCGGTGTTTTCAAAGGTTGCGCTGTTATACACACCGACTCGGGCGCGCTTCACTGAGAGCCGACCCACACTGGAAGATTGGGATGCGTTTCGAAATCAATCCACGTGACCACGACGCGGAGCGCTCCCCGTTGCATGTTCCGAACACCTAAACACAGGACACGTCCACGGCACGGCCCACGAGGGATTCTCCCATTCAAACGTATGCAATCATAAATATGCCAGTCAACCTTACATTCCTCGTTGTGATATAAAAAAAAAAAGTGAAAGAAGGGAAAGGAAAGAAAAGAAAAACGTGTATGTATATATGCCAGAAACCAAATGTGCCGATCCAACGAGAGCGCTAGGCGAAACGCCAAGTATAACACAAAAACAAAAAGCGAGTCCCAAAACGATGCTAAAAACGCGCCAGGGTCAAGGATGCCAACGAGAACAGGGAGCGATGAAAAGAAGAATAAAAAGGAAGGGAGAGCAAGGGAGACATCGATGAGAATATAAAAGAGTGTGTAAATTAATGCTGAGAGAAATTAGGGAAGATAGGATTATTGAACGAATGACTGGTGTGCGTCGTTGTGGCATGCATGTACACAGGACGAAAGGGGTTGGGGGTGAATCAAGACGCAGAAAGCGAGGTGTTAGCGGCTGCTCTTCCAGCTCGATGGTGGTGCTGCCGCCCGACTCCGTGTTGCAGCTGGCGTTTTCCCGGACGTTCTCGACGACGTCGACGGTGGCGACACACCCGTCCAAGCCCGCGGCCTCGAATTACCCCCATACGCGCTCGCAGAACTACTGGGGCCGCCGCTCGGGGGGCGAGAAGAGGACAACGGCCCAAACGCGTCTCCATAGACACTCCGCGTGCCCCAGCCATTATTACCTCCATATTCGCTCTGCGAGCTACTGATGCCATAGACTGAGGGCGTGGCACCCGGGAACGCCACGGAGCTTCTTCCCCATTGGTTGGGCGGCATAAGCATCCCCATACTGGGCATGCTCATCATGCCCATCGGCGCCATGCCCCCACCTCCGCCCATACCACCATATACACTCCCCCCACTCCCTCCACCGTACACGCTCCCGCCGCTCCCGCCGCCATACACGGAACCACCGCCGCTAAACCCGACGTTTGAGCTGCGCTCCCATTCTTCGCCCGCCATTTGCATCGCATGCTGGGCAACAGCCATTTGATATGCTTGTTTCGCGATAAGAAGTGCACGTTGGTGTGCAGCAAGGTATGCGGGATCGTTGTTGAACTGAGTCGGCACCATTGGAGCCATGCCAGTGCCCATTGGCTGCTGCCAAGCGGACCAGCCAGGCATCATCCCATGGCCTCCATTCTCCATCGTCACGTTGATCGTTGGATTGCGACCGCGCGGCCCCACGTCCTCGTCAGAGTCGTCGTGCACCAGCGGGCCGCGGCCATTGACGATTTTGCCAAGCTAGTATATGCCATTAGAATAAGAAGATCACAAAACAACGTCAAACACACCTCGATCGCAGCCTTGGCTTCGCTGCGTCTCCGTTCTCGCGTTCTCTGCTCATCCGTGAGATCCGTCTTTGCTCGCTCCCGACCGCGGATGGGCTGCGTATCCTCAAAGGTTACGCTTGGCTTCTTGGCATGTCCCCGAGCCTTCAACGTAGAGCCCACATCACTGGCATCGTCTTTGGACCGCACCCCGATGTCACTGCCATCGCGCGGCGTGAACGGCGCGCGTCCACTGCTCGAGTCACCGGTAGAGCTCCCAGCAGGACTCTCTCCTCGGATGGAACGGCTGCTTGCAAACGGACGTTGAGGCATCAATGATGGTTTGAACCCGTGCGAGACCATGTTACTCGACGTCGAGGAGGACATGGCAGACACCAGCGTATTGGGCGGAGGCTGAGAGCGACCCTCGGACGCATTGGCCGCGGGGGGACGTGAGGCGGAGCGAGGGCGACCGGGCTTGTAATCTTCCTTGACCGAGGGGGAGTCGGGTATTGAGTGGATAAGAGGGACAGGTGGAATGCGAGAGGAGGTCCGCGACGTCGAGGACCGCGCAGCTGAAGTAATAGATATTGCGTCTGACTTGTCGCTTTGAGCGGGAGATTTAGACATCGCTGGAGCACGTTGCCGAGCGTCAATGTCGGACTGAGGAGAAAGCGCAGGAGTAGCCGTAGTGGAGTGGGTTTGCGAGACGGGTGAAAGCGACGCCGACGTCTCAGCGGTACTCTGCCTTTGAGGAGGTCGGGATAGCACGGTAAACGATGTGGGAGGTTCACGCTCCCGGATGGGAGTAGGCACAATGCGGTTGACAGGCATGGGAGTTCTAGAGGGCTGATCCTGCTCTTTATCCAAGGCGCCGACTAACCGAATGGCATTCATGAGATCGTCATCGTTGTCGGGTGCCTCGGATTTCACGAGAGCAGGTACATCACTACTAGATTCGCGATGATGCGTAACGGAAGTGGGATTAGTGAGCGGCGTAGCAGTCTGCTTACTGATGGGTGGGGATATGGGCGGCGAAGTCGAGGAAGAAAGTACGAGGGCCGCGGGAATAGAAAATGGTTGGTCCTTCTCAACGTCCTGTTCCTTGCGTTGCGTGTTAAAGTTTTTGACCGAGTTCTCATGCCGCAAGATAGGCGTTAACAGCGGTGGACCACCGGCCAGGGAATTGATGTCAATGAGTGGTTTTGCAGGCATCCGAGGTCGACCATTAGAGTAATTAGAGGCCGAACTGCCAGGACGTCGTGGGGCAACCAAATTAGACAAGGGCATGTCTTCGGAGTCAGTGCCGGAAGAGTTGGTTGAATCATCATCCGAGTCATCCTTTGGCTTGAGCTGCGGAGGTCTAGATTGTGCTGAGAGAATTTAAAGGGAAAAAGAATCATCATATAGCCAACTCTAACGCGAGGAGGCGGTGCCTTACCATGTGCACTAGAAGATGAATTATTCGCTGACAAGATCGACGCCCTACGCGCGGCCCCACTGGGCGTCAAGGCACTCGTTGAAACAGAAGCCCGTGTCCGAGTGAAGGGTGCCTGATCCGACAGGTGCGTCGGCGGCGGCGCTGAGTTTGAGGGTTTTGGGGGGTCTTGTCGGGCGTACGAGACTGGATCGACTGAGGTAGTTACAGGGCTGTGACCGGCATCGGAACGGGCACGAGTGCCGACGACGCGACGTGTGATTGTCCGTTTCCGAGCGGGTTTCGGGACAGGTTCGCCATCACTATCTACCTCTTCATCATCTTCATCTTCGGAATCGGAATCATCCGAAGATGTATCTAGGGCGGACGAATCGGGCCGAATCGGTGCAGGAGCAGCGTTCTTGTTCGGCTGGGGACGGTCAATACCCGAGACAACCGAAACGGTGGATGCGCGTTTCCTGCCATTACCATCTACGCGGAGAGTATCCGCGGTGGATGGAGGGCGGAAAGAAGGAACGGGGGAATTTGCCCGACTGCGAGCTTGTGCTTCCCTAAACGCAGCAACCGATATTCTTTGAGAAGAATCGGACGCGACGCTATCGCCTCTTGGACGTGGGCGGGGCGGGGGGAGGAGTAAATCGGGGGATGGTTGGGGAGACTTTTCGGGGGGAGAATCGGCACGAACGTGGCGGAAGGACTTTAGATTGAACGAGGAAGAGTCGACGGGAGGAGGACTAGGTGAAGGGACGGATGAGATGGTGGACGTAGGTGGAAGGGGCTTTGACTTTGTGCGTTCTCTGGCCCAAGAGAACAAGCCTGGAGATTTTTTGTGTGGACCCGAGGGGGGCGACCGGGATTCGGTATGAACGTCAGAAGATGGTCTATTGGGGGTATCGGGATGAATATGACTGGGAGATTCATTAGGAAGAGAATGGACAGAGTGAAGAGAATTGTTGTAAACGCCAAAGAGAGACGACTTGCGAGGGGGAGGAGGAAGGCCGTGGCCAGAATCGGACATGACGCTGGATATGTAGGGAGGGGAAGGTGCATCGTTGAGAGAGACGACGGAGTGTGGAGGTGGCTGAGCTACGGCCGGCTTGCGACGAAAAGGCAGCTTGAGCTTGCTGGAGGAAGCAGAGGCGGGGAGGTTGTAGATGGGTGGCGGAGGTGGGAGAGCCTTGTCAGGCAGAACATAGTCGCCGTCGGTAGAATCCCTGGAAGAGGCTACGGACTCTGTCGCGTTTCGCCTGTTGAATAGACCTCCGAGGAGAGGCATGATGAAGGGTGCGCGAGTGAGCTCGCCACGATGGGTCGTTTAAACTCGTACCGTCCCTCCTCGTGTACAAACTCCAATTTATTCGGATAACTCCTTATCCGGAACATCACTTGCTATATTAGGACATGGCATCTCCATCAATATTCGATCAAATATCCCCTTGCTGATCCCACAAAAAGCGTGGATCGACTACGCTTTGTGTCGCTGCTGCACACGTTGCCCGGCCAAGCTCATTTCGAGCACTCCTCAACGGGGACGGCGAATCACTGTCGTCAGGGCATCTCTGATATCCGAATCACACTTTCAGCATGCTAGTGGAGTACAATCTTTTTTTTTCCTTGCCTCCTGAAGTTGGATGCCACGCTTTATCCATGCCATCATCACGTTGTCATCCAATGGCACCACTTTGACGCACGACAGGGGTTGATTTTCATCACGTGCCCCCTCGAGACGCGTATCGAGACTCTTTCTCTACGCTGATGTCACTTCTTTGCTTGCAACGCCGTCCACCCCGCGACGTGCGATCCCATCAGCTTCTGTAATCGTGTTAGGGTCACTGCACGCATGGAGTTACAAAAGATTCACTGACATGGAGATTCCCCGCACCAACCCCCTCTGCATACCCAACCCTGTTTCCGTCTTTGAAGACCATAAAGGTAGGTACCTAGGCACAACAGCGATTTTCATCGGAGCTGGACTCCACTTGCCTTTACTTACCACTCGCACATCGACCTCGAGGACGACGTCGTCTGCTTCATCGATATTGACGCTGTATAGATCTACCCCAAGGCGTCCGAATGTTTCTGAAAGGTCCGATAGTTGTTGATCCGACTGGCCAGAGCAACCATTCCAATCGGCGTGGAAATCGATAATAATGATACGCCCATTGTTGATCTGCACCAATTAGAATGACGTCAACATCAGCGTTTGAATGACTCACGATGCTATTGAATTCCTTGTAATTGCTGATGGTGTTTGAAGGCATTAGAGATGCGTGTTATAGAGTGAGAGGAACAAGCCGAAACTCAGTGTGACGAATCGTTTTATAGGGCGGAAGAGCCAAATGAAACACGGCACTGCAGTCTCACGTACGGATCATTATGGGGAAGAAGCACTTTGGGGTGTGGGGTTAGTTCGCCGCAGCACAGAGAGCCCAGACGCAGCACTCTTCTCGAGGAAGACCGTGACGTCAGTGTAAGTTCAAAGACTCGAGGCGTGCCGTTGTGAGCGCCGGTTTCGCCTATCCCCTTTGGTCAGTCTACTCGTCGACAAGACAAACACGATCGATCCGGAACCATCCTCGTGTGACCAGGATCAAACGATGATGGTTACCTTTGGTTACCCGTCTTTTACCAGCGACACCAGACAGAATTCAATTTCACATCCGAGTCGTGGTTGGTGCGTTGCCTGTACGACAAGTCTTCGGTCCCGCATTCTTCGATCTGATCACCACTTCACATATTGCTGACGATGGCGAGGTCTATCTTCATCCCCTTCACTCACGAGAACGAGTTCGGAAACGTTGCGCAAAGTGCTGTCAGAGGGTTTGCTCAGAGGTATTTCCTTTTCGGGCCAAGTCATACGACCGCAGCTACGAAGCCAGCGCTCCCAGGCTGGTTCATGTCGCTCCGAATCTCTTCAGTGTTCTAGACACCTCCTACGACGTTTACGACCAGGCTGCCCTACTAGGATTGGCGTTCTGAACAGAGGTCGGTGCGATAATCCACCTCCAATCGACTTGGCATCGGCCGCTCTAGCCCATGCCTTCCAATTTCTTTTCCAAGCTTGTCAAGAACACGCAGGCACCACCGACGCCGCCGACCAATGGTCGTTCTTTGAGCGACGAACGCGCAGCCTCACCACCCTCATCGACGTCGAGTCGCCGTCATTCTCAAACCATATCGCATCCCCCCTCTTATGATCATTCTCCGTATGCATTTGGCGATAGCTTCTCATCCAGTTCCGCTGGCAGCGTAAAAATCGGTGTCATCCCCCCTTCACCTCGTCATACAGAGTCAGACCTCTCTATCCACGTCCCTACTCATAAACCTTCCATCGAACAAGTCCACCAAACCTCTCTGCAGCACCGGCGTATCCGTTCCCAAGAACGGCATATTCTTGATAGGCACGAGGTCTCGCTTGCGGCGCGTCCAACCGGTGACATAACACGCCAGATTGACGAGACGGAGCTTACACCCACACCTGGACGTTCCACCCAAGCTCCTGATTGGATTTCATCCCACTCCGCCAACTCACCTGGCACCGCTTTTCGTCAACTCTCTCCTGCATCCTCCACAGGGAACCTCAAAGGCTTTGTCGACAAGCAAAGTGCGCGCACCCATACGCTACAGGCACCCGCCAAGTCCGTCAAAGAAAAACCTTCCAAGCGTTCGATGCGCGGCACAACACAGCCTCCGCCTCCCCTAAACTTTGATCACAGTGCCAGTACCATAAACCCACGCAACGCCATTGACGTCCAACATCAAGCTGGTCGCCACGAGGACCCTGTCGTTACAGCACCAATCACAGTCATTGAATCCCCCACATCACTTGGTTCCCAGAAAGTCCTGTCACAAGAGCATTTCGGAGTAGTGAGCGACGGAGACGCAAAGTCTGTCCGTTCTGCGACGAGTTCGAGCTCAAAAGACAAGCACAAAGGGCGAAGGCCGTCGGGCCCCCGCAGGTCAAGCGGCGCAGCATCCGGAGCGCCCATGTCCCACACACCTCAAGTTCCACCTCTTTCACCTCTCCCTGCCACCGTCTCCGGGTCAAAGTCAACGCTCTCTGTGAATGGTGGCAAGCCAGACTCGAACCAGACTCGAACACGCCAAGTGGCACCGATGCGCTCACCTGCTCGAACGCGCTCTACAAACATATCACTGACCAGGGGCGATTTCTCGGACGGAGACACCTTGTCAAGCGGGGACGAGTCAGGCTCGTCATCTGATGAGCTAGACTTGAACGAGCAAGACATCCCGGTCACTGGGTTCGCTGTCGCCAGTAATAAGCGAAACGCAGACTTTCATGAACTCTTTCCGAGCATTCCCGAGGGAGACTACCTTATCGAAGGTGAAACCTATCTTTGCTGTGAAATGCTCGGCTCAGAACCTACGACTCAGATTATGGTTGTGCACTACAACGAGAGATTTTAATTCAAGGGCGGTTATACATCTCTGAGAATCATATTTGCTTCCACGCCAATATATTTGGTTGGATCACCGACGTACGTCTCATGCTGTGCTGTGCATCGCAGTCTGATCCCTTCGCGACAGCTTTCTATTCCTATTTATGAAATAACGGGGCTAGAGAAGAAGATGACCGCGTTCGTCATTCCGAATGCCATACAGATCACGACCCGCCAAGCCAAATACACGTTTGCATCCTTCCTTTCCAGAGATACGACCTATGATGTCATCGCCAACATCTGGCGGCTTGCACGACCAGATGAGTCGATCGAACTGCCAGATAGTCGTAACGCGTCTACTCGGGACATGGTTTCTATCACTACCAGCGCCTCAGATGGCTGTCTGAAAGAGAGTCCTGTAGCAGGAGCCAACAAGGTGACGCACTGTCCATGCTCAAAGAGCGGTGGTCACCTCAATGAATTGGCGCTCGAGACGGTGTTGCCGGGCACGCCAGATAAAATATACAATCTCATGTTTGCGAGCGGGTTCATCAAGGACTTTATGAAGGTGGATCAAAAGCTCACTGGTACGTACCTTCGCATCATCCTTTTCCTTGTTCTTATCTTGTCGTCCAGATGTCCAGATATCGGATTGGGCACCCATTGGCCAAACATCCAAGCTTCTCCAACGTAACATGTCGTACATCAAGCCACTCAACAACAGTGTTGGTCCCAGACAAACGAAATGCGAGATTCACGATGAAGCTGTGTATTGCGACTTTGAGGACCATGTAGTGATGCTGACGAGCACTAAAACGCCTGATGTACCAAGCGGCGGCGTGTTCGTCGTCAAGACCCGAACATGTCTCATGTGGGCGAGTTCCATCACGACGCGGGTGATCGTTACGACGCAAGTGGATTGGACGGGGAGGAGTTTCATCAAGGGTAATCTACCAGCACATCGTTCATATATCCCAATGCTGACTGGTCCCTGGCGTCCAGGTCTCATCGAAAAGTCCGCGATCGAGGGGCAAAAGGTGTACCATTCCGATTTGGACAAGGCGATGCGGATGTACATCCAGGAGCACCAAGCAGAGTTTATTCCCGAGGGCCTAGATCCTACTGCGGTGGCCCCCGTCGAACCCCTTACGCCCCTCGCCGAAGTCACCGGAGGTTCCGAGGTGCCTATATCACCGCAAGAAGCCCGCAAAGCGCAGGAACGCGATCGAAACCGGCGTGGTATGCAATGGGCATACGACACGTTCGACGGTGCGTACCACGTCGCGGAGCGATCCACCAATGGGGCGCTCGAGCTCGTCAAGGAAGCATGGGAGCAGTCCTCGTCGACGACGATTTTGTGGTTCATGATCGTGTTGTTGGTGTTGAGTAATGTGTGGACGTTGACGTTGGTTGGGAATCGGGAAGAGGTTGGGCGGCGGAAGGAGATGAAGCGGGCAGAGGAGAAGGAGCGGTGGTTGCAAGGTGTGATTGCGGGTGTGTGGGATGAGTTGGCGGCAGAGCGAGCGCGGGCGGGTGGGGGTGTGTCGGTGCCGTTGGCGTCGGTCCCGGTGGGGGATGTGCAGACGGAGGTGGCGAATATGGGCAGGGTGTTGGATACGGTGGAGCAGAGGGTACGCACGATTCGGGAGAGTTTGGAGGGACTCTGCTAAAGCAAATACGGTCGTTTCTTCAATGTATTTATGATTGGTTTAGCTACAGGGATGATTCGGAGTACATTTTTCATTACCAAGGACGATATGATGATGGCGGACAAAGGGTGGTGCGAAGAGCTCACTAACGCGCTGCAAACAAAAGATGGCGTAGGTCAGTATCACTCCTCACCTATTCGTTGCACCGGTCCATGATAGGAGCGCCTTACGCCCCACGTTCGCAAGCACATCCAGCGCCGATTTGGAGACGGCGGCAGCGAGTTGATGAATGAACCGTTTGAGATTGGGAGTTCTGCCTGCTAGGAGGGACAGGCGGACGCGGTTTGAGAGGGATGAGCGCAATGTCGAGTTTAAGGAGACGCTGGGTCATTTGTTGTATGTATTTTTTACAATGACAACAGCACTGTATTTGTATCGCATCACTACAGATACGTGACAAGGCAAGATTCAATTCAGAGGAGCGTGTTTGGCGACAAACGCCTGCAATAGAATGGTAGATTAGACATGTACCATGATCACGTAGGGCAAGACGAACAGAAAGCGCCTGCCGATTTGCACCGACTGCTGTTCCAAGTGGACTCCCATCTTTGAAGGCGATAAAAGTGGGTACCTTGTGCGAGGGTATGTATCGTCGGGCACGATGAACGGTGACGGCGGATCTGAGCGAGGTGACTCACACTGGTAATGCGGACCTCTTGACTGATGTCGTCCTGTTTGTCTATATCGACGCTGTAAAATTGTGCGACGGCACCGTGGTCGTTGGAGAGACGTTCGTACAGGGGCTTGATCGCCTTGCATGGTCTGCACCACTCTGCCCAAAAGTCGATGAACACGACTTGGTTGCTGTGTATCTGGCAAGGGGGTGCGTTGAAAGGTACGCTGTGAGCTTGGCTGGGTACGTACAGTGTCAAAGAAGTGCGGAAAGGATGTGATGGGTGTGACCGTCATTAGGATTGTCGGCGAAGACGCTGTGGTGGGAAGCGAATACGTTGAGATTGTCCCAATCAGATAATTCTATGTAGTAACTTTGTCCCAGACCGGGCCGTCGGGCATGCCGTAGCCAATGCCTAACCAGGGATAGCGTGATCCGGTTGTTCATACTGCGCTGTTATTTTTCGCAATCATGACCATGGCCGCCCGGGAAGAAAATAGCAAGATACAGCATGCTCGGCGTGTGCCGCAGTTGATCGGATCCTTCAATCGTGTCAACTTCACACGACCTGCCCCCAATGCCGACCCTGCCACCTACCAAGTCCTTGAAGGGGTGAGGAATTAGGAATGAACAAGGATGTGTGTCAAGAATTCGAGTAGTCTCACAGTACTCCGGGCTCGTCAGCGGAGTGCTTGTAACCTCCGTCGGCATGTCAGTGATACCGTAATGAATACTCCACGTCAACACCCACTCGCCGTGCTGAGCAAGGATATCACAGCGGCAACTAAAGATATCTCCCACAGGACTCACCATGCCAGTCGTACCTTGCCCTGTCTTGTGTCCCCCTTGTGATGACCCTCTCAGGTTCATAACTGGCAACCTTTCAAGACAAGACCATTGTCGACCAACATGGGCGGCTTGTTTTTCAGGCAGTTTGCAGCCCTCTTCTGGAAGAACTGGATCATTCTGTCCAAGCACAAACTCGTGAGTCTGCGCGGGCGGTTTCCTTTGTGGCGTCTCTGACACGTTGTACAGCTGAACCTGCTACGTTGTGTCCTGCTCCCCATCGGTTATGGAGGTACTCCTGTCTACCTTTGCCCACGACCCCCACTGACATCTTGCGCAGTCTTTCTTGCCATCGCTCAGACTTTCCTCAAAAAGGCTAACAATGTGTGTCCGGTCCTCTTGAGCGCGCCTTTCTCTGACTCTGCGACAGTATGGCATGGGTACTCCTGCCCCGATTTACAACTTCACTACGCAATTCGACGGCTCTCTGGCTCTAATATGGGCCGACGGGACAGATGGCACTGGGGATCCGTCCGCGAGCGCTGTCATGGCGCATATAACCAGCGGATTTAGTGAATATCAGATGAACGCCGTCAAGCAGGTTGCCAGTCCCGCAGACATTCCCTCCCAATGTCCGCAAAACTTCAACCTCATTTCAGAGTGTTACGCCGGGATTGCGTTCAACTACCTGCCTGTCTCTTCCACGGATACGACCCCTATCAATTACACGATAAGTGCGGATGGGGGTCTGGTATATGTCAACGTGTACAGTCATACGAGCGACTTTGAAACTCGCATTCTACCACTTCAATTAGCCATAGATGAGGTAATGTTGGGTTGCTCACGAATACCTCTCCAATGGTATTGAACCCATCCTAGGCATTTATCGCTCTTAGAGCAGGGCAGTCGATCCCGAGGCCTTTAGAATGGCCGTACACTCAAGAGACTAATCAACAGCAGGCGACGGACACGAGATTGAGTCAGTGTTGGCATTATTCCTCGCCATTTCGTTGTTCAACTTTCGTTCAGGTTATATTAGGGGTCTTAGGACTTTGCTTGTCATTGCTCTGTGCGTATTGGCGACGATTCGTATTCGTCTAGCACTTACTTCTATGCACTAGTTTTATATGTTATATCGGCATCGCTTATCAACTCCCCGGGGCTTTCACCGGAGAGCGAGCTAATCTGTTAACTAGTCATATGAAAGCAATGGGACTCCTCGATTCGGCTCGAATAGTGTATGCTCATCTTCTCCTCGAATGACATTCTCCTAACTTCGTTTTGCTTCGCAGATCGTGGCATGTTAGCATATCCCTGGCGTACCTTCCAGCTTGGATTATTGTGGCATTAATGTGGCATTACAAGATTTTCACAGAGACCAATGGTGGTCTAATTCTCGTGGTCCATCTTTTACTTGGTTTCTCGCTTGCCAGCTGGTCTTTCTTTGTGGCCGCACCTTTCGGGAAGAGTCCCCAACTCGCTGCCGTGGTAACAACATTCTTGTCCATCCTGTTCGCCATTCTTGCACTCGTGTTCTCCCGCGCTAGTACCGGAGCAGCTACGATATTCACCCTCATCTTTCCTCCGGGGTACTATATCTTTGCCATTCGTGCAATATGTGGTTACGAGAATCACCTGATGCCAACCAACCTCCTCAAGCCGGACCCAGACGACCACCTCACACTCCTCCCAATCATGATTGCCTGCATTGTAAGCGTCGTCTCGTCCTCCTGGATCCTTTTCTCAGGATCTTTCCCTTTCCCAGATTGATATATTTTTGTGGCCATACCTGGGAGTGCTACTTGAGAGGCGTCTCTACGATGCAAGGGAGCCGTCGGATGGCTTTTGGTCATGTTTCCGGAGGCGGAAGCAGGAGGACCTTCCTCCGCATCCCAGCGGGGTGGCCATCTCTATCAAGAATCTCCGCAAGACGTTCACTCCCTCCATGTTTAGTCGTGAGAAAGGACCGGTCACTGCCGTATCTGATCTTTCGCTGGACATCCCCAAGACTGGTATTTTTGTCTTGCTGGGTTCGAATGGGTGAGTCTGTAATCAGGGATGAGTTGGATAGCAGTTCTCATTGCAGATTCTCAGCGCTGGAAAGTCGACTTCACTTTCCATCATTGCGAACCTGCTAGGACGTAGCTCGGGTTCCGTCACATTTGAGGGTGGAGTGAAACGACCTCCTCGTGGCACGCTCGGGATAGTGCCTCAGAAGAATGTTCTTTTCCCTGACCTCACATGTTACCAAACTCTTCGGGTCTGGCGCGCCATCAAGTACTCTTCGCATTCTACAAGCGAAGACGATGACTATGAACAGCTATTGCGTGATTGTGACCTTGGAAAGAAGATTCACTCTAATGCGAATACGCTTTCTGGAGGACAGAAAAGGAAGCTTCAACTCGCCATCGGACTGATTGGTGGTTCGAGGATTGTTCTCGTTGATGAGTGCACGTCTGGCGTCGATCCATTGTCGCGTCGCGCCCTGTGGAGGACCTTGACGTCGGTGAAGCACGACAGAACGATTGTGTTCACGACGCATTTCCTCGACGAAGCGGATCTCCTTGCCGACCATATTGCGATATTGGCTGCGCCTGGAAAATTGGTCGCCGAGGGATCGCCCGTTGCACTCAAGACGAACCTCGGGCGAGGCTATAGTATTCAGGTCACTTTCGACTCCAAGGATCTGGGTGAAAAGGACCCTACGAGCTCATCCTTGGAGGTCCTGGATCGGGTTCGAGAGGTTGCACCACAGTGTACGCTGTCCCAGTCGTCTCCTATTCATGCTGCGTACCACCTCAAGTCCAAGGATTCGGTCATTGTGGAGAAGGTGCTTCAACTACTTGATAGCGAAGCCGGAAACTATCGCATCGCGTCCGTTGATGTACTGGGAACCTCGATCGAAGACATCTTCCTCAATTTAATGGAAGCCGAGGTCCAAGCTCGCACACCGGACAACGGGGAGAAGTCGACGCATTCCGCAGAAAGTACAGCAGCTCCGAGCGTCCCAGATCCCCTGCGCATTTCAGCTCCTTCCCCACTCATGCTCGCGGATGGTCGCGCACGTTCGCCATTCAGTCAAGCGCTCACGATATTCTATAAGCGGATGCTCATTGCACGCAGAAGTTGGCTCACACCTGTGCTCACTGTTCTCATTGCCGTATGTGGAGCCTGCGTACCATTGTTCTTCTTGTCGGGCCAAACTCCGTCGTGCACAGTCACGTTCAAGAATGAGACCGTCATTCCCCTCTACTGGCCGGACTCGCCCATTGGGATCCTCGACTTCACACCCGCTGCTAGCATATTAGAATCGCCACCTGATATTACGGGAACGTTGGGTCAGTCGGCGATGTTCATTTTGACGGAAAACGTCCCCGATAATGCCACGTTCGTCTCCACGATCCAGCAGGATTACCTTGACATCCCCATTGGTGGTATATCAATCGACGTGCAGACAGGCGACGCATTGGTTGCTTGGGATGCAACTCCACCTCCGGGCTTGACGGGTCCAACGATGCTGAACCTGGCTACAAACATCCTTTATAATCGTGCACTGAACACGTCAGGCGACACTGCGGGTACACCCAGTATCATCATGGCCAACTATGCGAGCTTCCCTCCGATTGCAGGGGGGACGCTTGTAGACTTGAAGTGGATCGCGTTCTTTGGGGCTACCATGGTACGATTCTTGTGTCCACCTGTTTTGCATCGTGTTGATTTCATTCCAAGGCCGTGTTCCCTGCATTCTTCTCGTTGTATGTCTCGCGGGAGCGACGATCCTCTGTCCAAGCGATGCAGCTTTCGAATGGGTTGTCGGACCCGATTGGTCTTTGGCTCGGCCACTTGCTCTGGGACTCTGTCTTTGGCGTTGTCATCGCCACAGTTATCATTATCATTTTCGCCGTGGTTTCTAATCAGTTCTATGGCCTTGGGCTCTTCGTAGGTCGTTTTCGTTCACAGTCGTCTCCTGCTCCTCACCGAACCTTGGACAGTGGGTCGTTCTTGTACAATACGGCGCTGTTGGTGCGCTGTTTGCGTATTGCGCGTCGTTGTTCATGTCATCCCCTCTCACATCGTTCGCCGCCGTCGCTGGATATCAAATTATTATGTATATTGTGAGTGAAAATCTGAGCTGGGGGTATGTGTGGCATGCTCAGTCGGTTTCAGCTGTATCTATCTGGCTACCTCCTCACCCTCACTTATGCAAAGACCTCGCAAGCGAGTCAAATAATTACTACCATTCGTAAGCCAGCATTTCAAACGTGACATTGATTTAGATTGAGAGGTTCCCACCAGATTTCACTCTATCGGTTATTTCACCTGTTGCCAGTGTGGTAAGTACCATGAATAATAAACTGCTATGGGTCTTATTGAATTCGCGGGACAGCTGCGCTCGGCGTTTGTTTCGGTCAATCTGTTTTCGCTGCTTTGCGATGGATCCACGCCGGTCACCACTTCTTCCATGGGTGACATCATGCGATACGGCGGGCCGATTCTATATCTCTTCGTCCAGGGTTTCGCCCTCCTTGGTATTCTTGTCTGGGCTGACTCGGGGTCAATCATCCCACGTCGTTTCTTGAAGACGCACAAGCAGCAAGTGCGACTCGATGAGAACCTCGCCGCCAATGAGATTTCGAGGCAGGATGTCGCAAAGGAAGCAAGGGCAGTCGCACAGTCGAGTGACGCGTTACGCGTCCTTCATGTCACCAAGACGTTTGATGGAAACAGAGTCGTGGACGATGTCTCCTTTGGGGTTCCTGGGGACGTTATATTCGCCATGCTTGGGCCCAATGGAGCGGGCAAGACGACGACGTTCAACATGATTCGTACGTGGTTCATCTGTCCTGTCTCATACCTCCACTGAAAGGTTGAAACCCAAAGGAGGCGATGTTGTCCCCGATACTGGGGATGTCAAGATCAAGGGTATCTCTGTCGTCAACTCACCTCGTAACGCACGTCTTGCGCTGGGTGTCTGCCCACAGTTCACTGCCATCGACGCACAACTGACCGTCCGAGAACACCTGCTGATCTACGGACGTCTCAAGGGACTCGCGCGTGGCCCTGAACTGAACAGCAATGTCGAGTCGCTCATGGTCGCGACTTCGTTGAACATGTATGCGGACCGGTTGGCAAGTCAGTTGTCGGGTGGAAATCAGCGTAAACTGTCGCTCGCGATTGCGCTCATTGGTGAGCCACGATCTTCTTTCATGCTTTATGTGTTCTCGTTGACGCGTTTCCTTGCAGGCAATCCCTCGGTTGTGCTCATCGACGAGTTCTCCACTGGGATTGATGCCAAGATGAAGCGAGACATGTGGGGAACATTGAGGAACGTTGCGATCGGGAAAGCGGTCGTCATCACCACGCGTGCGTTATCCTTCGACATATGCCGTGTCGCTCCTGACATGTCTTCCTTGACAGATTCTATGGAAGAAGCGTCCGCGCTGGCGAACAAGGTCGGGATTATATCCAAGAAGATGCTCGGTAAGTCATTCGGGCCCTCTTTCTTCATTTCCCACTCACCCCCCACAATAGCCATTGGCACAACCGAGGAACTCGCCGCGCGTTATGCCACGTATCAAGTCCACTTTTCTTGTCCTACACGGGAAGACGCGGTCAGAGCCCAAGTGCTCATGAGTCGCATACCGGGTGCACGTCTCGCCGACGACGTCGCCACGCGCTTCGAAGTACCGATTCGCGAAGGCGGCGGTGGTGGCGTCGGCAATGGGCATTGGCATGAGGATAGTGACGATGACGGTGATGACGGTGGCATGTCCCTCGCCCGCCTCTTCCACGTCCTTGCCTCGCAAGGCGACTTTTCTGAATACACCGTCGAAAAGGCAACGTTGGAAAACGTCTTTCTCAAGGTCATTCGACAGAACAATGTTTTGGAGGAAGACAGCGCGCCCCGACGACGACGCTATCGATTTTGGTAGACCGCGTAGATGGCTTGTTTATTGGCCAGTGGACTTTTGTCACGGTGGGGACAGTACGGAGGTTGCTGTGTGTGACGTTTTATTCTGCATTTGATGGGACATTTGGATGTTGTGGTATAGCATACGATTCAGAACATCGTCACTTTTCTCTCACTTGTTTTCCTTGTCGTAACCCATAAGAAGGTTATATGTATTGCGGGAGGGGGTGTACATATGTGTGCGAAGGGTGTCTGTGCATGGATGCGGTGCATTTAGAGGGTTCAGGGACGCTCGTTTAGCTGCAATAGTATTTGTCGGCCTGATTTGGAGTGCATTCTATCGATTATCACTTGCACTACCAACAACGATATGGCACACAAAGGATGGTACGAAGCGCTCGCCAACGCACTGCAGAAAGAGGACGGCGCAGGTCTGTAGTACACGCTCCACTGTCAATGCATCATACCCACTCCCCGGCTTATAGTCATGCAATTCGCCACAATTGGAGCGCCCGCCACGCCTCACGTCCGTACGCTCGTCCAGCGCGCCTTCCTCACCGCATCCGCCTACCCCACCCTCCCGCTCATCCTCTCCACGACCGACGTTCGAACGCCTAAAGTGACACAGCTCGCTGCCAACGCGATCGCCGAGGCCGTGTACTGGACGCCGAGCACCCAAGAGCAGTTTCGGATCCTTGGACGGGCGTCGATCGTGCCCAGGGTGGGCTATACGGGACCGTATCCCGCGCCGAAGGGGGTTGTGTACGAGGCGCTGGGCAAGGAAGGGTTCGATTGGGAAGCAAAGCGGGTGGCGACGTTTGACGCGATGAGTGGGCATCTGAAGGCGACGTGGTGTCGGCCTGTTCCGGGTACGCCGCTCGTGGGTGGGGAGGAGGAGATGAAGAAGTGGCCCAAGACGCTGCCCAAGTGGGGCGAGGCGAAGACTGAGGAGGAGAAGAGGGAGTTGGAGACGGCGTTGGCCAATTTTGCATTGTTGTTGATCGAACCGTTCGAGGTGGATTATCTGGAGCTTGGGGTTCCGCCTGACATGAGGGACAGGCGGACACGGTTTGAGAGGGACTGGAAGGATGAGCACTCTGTCAAGTTCAAGGAGACGCTGGTTGTACCATAGATGGTGGTCGGACGTTTTGTTGTACTTCTGGAAATAACAGCACTGTCATTGTATCATCGTAGTTGGGTGGATCGCAACAGATATGTGATTCGATTTACAGGAGCGTGTTTTGCGATAAATGCCTGCAACGGACCGGATACAGCATGACCTCGTCCACAAAGGAAAGACGAACGACAAGTGGCTCTCGTTTTGCACCGGCTACTTTTCCAAGTGGATTCCCATGCGGTGATCCTTCTTGGCTAATGTCGACATGCTTGTCTGTGTCGACGCTGTAGAGCTTTGCGACAGCACCGTGGTCGTGTCACGGGCTTGATCGCTCCACTACTCTGCCCAAAAACACGAGTTGGCCGCCGTTTATCCGCTAGTTGGAGAGAGAAGCACTGAGTGACGAGAGAGGCCTCGGCTTGATACGTACGATGCCAAAGAATTGTGATAGGTGCGGTGGTCATTGCGATCGGCGTGGGTGAAGAGTACGTCACAGTGGGAGCTGCAGCGCTGGATTCTCAACCGTTCCTACGACTTGGAATCGTTAACGTTCACAACTTGAAAACTGAAGAAAACATACTGAGCCGAATAGAACTTACCCAAATGTGGCTTAGATGCTGTACTTCGTCCTGCTCCTGATACATGCCTACGATAATGCCATACAGAATCGCCACCAGCCGTATCATGACATGAACGTTAACCAAATGTGGCTGGTGACATGCTTCGAATAGCTCACCGCTCCCGAAGTGGGCGTAAGTTATAGCCTCATAAAGTTGGTCTCCATCATGATCTCGAACTTTTCTCTGATTCTGAGTGATGAGGGCTGTGCGCGTTCGGTCGTTGTTTCCGCAACCCTTGAAATGGGTCGCTGGCCAGCCTGGAAAGAATAGCTGGATATACAGCATGCTTGGTGAGTGCCGCAGTCAGATTGCAAGCACCCCTAGTGCCAATACAGCCGCCTATACAGTTGAAGGTGAAGAATTGAAGATTCAAGTTGAAGCTGATCCAGCTGAAGAAGACTCTGGTCCAGAACGTTCAAGAATAGCGTAATCTCGCACAGTCATTGTTGTTGACGGGATTGATACCGTAATGAAGACTCTACGCCGACCACTTACTTTCTCCGACCCGAGCAAGAAACTTCTGCGCGGCAAATAAGAATACCACTTAGAGGGCTCACCATGCCAAGCGTTCCTTGGTCTATATCGTGTTTCTCTCTGATGAACCTCTCAGGTCCATAATCTCATCTTCTAAGACCAGACAATCGGTGACATGAAGAGCCTGTTGTCTAGGCAGTTCGCAGCCCTTTTCTGGAAGAATTGGATCGTTCTATCCAAGCACAAACTCGTGAGTTTGCATGGACGGTCTCCTTTGTAGCGTGTGTAGCATGTCTAACACATTGTATAGCTGAACTTGCTACGCTGCGTCCTGCTCCCGATCTGTTATGGGCGTATGTCCAGCCTGCCTTTACCCGCCACCCTATTGACATGTTTCGCAGTCTTTCTTGCCATCACCCAGACTTTCCTCAAGAAGCCTAACAATGTGTGTTCCGTTCCCTTGCGTGTATCATTCACTGACAATGTTACAGTATGGCGTGGGTACTCCTGTGCTGATTCACAACTTCGCCACGCAATTCGACGGCTCTCTGGCTCTCATATGGGCTGATGGGACAAATGGCACTGGAAATCCGTCCGCGAGCGCTGTCATGGCGCATATAACCAACGGATTTAACGAATATCAGATGAGCGCAGTCAAACAGGTTTCTAGCCCCACAGACATTCCTTCCCATTGTCCACAGAACTTCAACATGATTTCAGAGTGTTACACTGGGATTGCATTCAACTACCTGCCTGTTTCTTCCACGGATACCACTCCTATCAACTACACGATAAGTGCTGACGCGGGCCTCGGATATGTCAACGTTTACAGTCACACGAGTGATTTTGAAACTCGCATTCTGCCTCTCCAATTAGCCATAGATGAGGTAATGCCGAGGTGCACATAATATACCTCCTGGTATTGAACCTATCATCCCAGGCATTTATCGCTCTCAGAGCAGGGCAGTCGATCCCGACTCCCTTGGAATGGCCATACACGCAAGGGACTAATCAACAACAATCGATAGACACGAGATTGAGTTTGTGTTCGCATCACTGCCCGCCTTTTTCGTTGTTCATCTACTTTTCAGGTTACATCAGAGGCGTTAGGAATCTGCTCGTCATGACTCTGTGCGCATTTCCACAATTCGTGTTCGTCTAGTACTTACCTCTATGTTAGCTTTATATGCTATATTGGCATCGCTTATCAACTTCCCGGGGCTTTCGCCGGAGAGCGAGCTAATCTGTTAACTAGTCACATGAAAGCAATGGGACTCCTTGACTCGGCTCGGATAATGTATGCCCATCCATCCCTACCATAATGGTTTCTCCAACTTCATTTTTCCTTCACAGATCATGGCATGTTAGCATATCCCTGGCGTACCTTCCAGCTTGGATTATTGTGGCGTTGATGTGGCACTACAAGATCTTCACAGAGACCAACGGTGGTCTAATTCTAGTAGTGCATCTTCTGCTCGGTTTCTCGCTTGCCAGCTGGTCTTTCTTTGTGGCCGCACCTTTCGGGAAGAGCCCCCAACTCGCTGCCGTGGTAACAACATTCTTGTCCATCCTGTTCGCAATTCTTGCACTCGTGTTCTCCCGTGCCAGTACCGGAGCAGCTACGATATTCACCCTCATCTTTCCTCCGGGATACTATATCTTTGCAATTCGTGCAATATGTGGTTACGAGAACCACCTGATACCAACCAATCTTCTCAAGCCAGACCCGGACGATCACTTGACGCTCCTCCCAATTATGATTGCCTGCATTGTAAGTGTCGTCTCGTCCTCCTGGACTCTTTTCTTAGGACTTTTCGTAGATTGATATATTTCTATGGCCGTACTTGGGGGTGCTACTTGAGAGGCGTCTCTACGATGCAAGGGAGCCGTCGGATGGCTTTTGGTCATGTTTCCGGAGGAGGAAGCAGGAGGACCTTCCTCCGCATCCCAGCGGGGTGGCTATCTCTATCAAGAATCTCCGCAAGACGTTCACTCCCTCCATGTTCAGTCGTGAGAGAGGGCCGGTCACTGCCGTATCTGATCTTTCGTTGGACATCCCCAAGACTGGTATCTTTGTGTTGCTAGGTTCGAACGGGTGAGTCTATAATTGGGGACGAGCCGAATGGTGGTTCTCATTGCAGATTCTCAGCGCTGGAAAGTCGACTTCACTTTCCATCATTGCAAACCTCTTGGGACGCAGCTCGGGTTCCGTCACATTCGAGGGTGGGGTGAAACGGCCCCCACGTGGCACGCTCGGGATAGTACCTCAGAAGAATGTTCTTTTCCCTGACCTCACATGTTACCAAACTCTTCGGGTTTGGCGTGACATCAAGTACTCCTCGCATTCTACGAGTGAGGGCGCAGATTACGAACAGCTACTGCGTGATTGTGATCTTGGAAAGAAGATCCACTCCAATACGAATACGCTTTCTGGAGGACAGAAGAGAAAACTTCAGCTCGCTATCGGACTCGTTGGGGGTTCGAGGGTTGTTCTCGTTGACGAGTGCACGTCTGGCGTCGATCCATTGTCGCGTCGCGCCCTGTGGAGAACCTTGACATCGGTGAAGCACGACAGAACGATTGTGTTCACGACGCATTTCCTTGACGAAGCAGATCTCCTTGCTGACCATATCGCTATCTTGGCTGTACCTGGAAAACTGGTCGCCGAGGGATCGCCCGTTGCGCTCAAGACGAACCTCGGACGAGGCTATAGTATTCAGGTCACGTTTGATTCCAAGGACTTGGGCGAAAAGGACCTAGCGAGCTCGTCCTTGGAGGTCCTGGATCGGATTCGAGAGTTTGCACCACAATGCACGCTGTCCCAATCGTCCCCTATTCATGCTGCGTACCACCTCAAGTCCAAGGATTCGGCCGTTGTGGAGAAGGTGCTTCAGTTGCTCGAAAACGATGCTGGAGACTACCGTATCGCATCCGTTGACATACTGGGCACTTCGATCGAGGACATCTTCCTCAATTTGATGGAATCTGGTGTTCGATGCACTCGGGAAAGTGGGGAGAAGTCGACGTATTCCACACAAAGTACGGCGGTTCTAGGCGTCCCAGACGCTCTGCGAGCCACTTTGGCTCCTTCCCCACTCGCGCTTGCAGATGGTCGTGCACGGTCGCCATTCAGTCAAGCGTTGACGATATTTTATAAACGGAGGCTCATTGCGCGTAGAAGCTGGCTTACACCTTTGCTTGCTGTTCTCATTGCAGTTTGTGGTGCCTGCGTGCCTTTGTTCTTTTTGTCAGGTCAAGCTTCGTCATGCACGGTCCAGTTCGAGAACGAGACCGTCATTCCCCTCTACTGGCCGGACTCGCCCACTGGGTTCTTCAACTTCACGTCCGCTCCTAGCATACTGGAATCGCCGCCTAATATTACAGCAACACTGGGTCAATCGGCGATGTTCATGTTGACGGAAAACGTCCCCGATAATGCCACGTTTGTCTCCACAGTCCAACAGGACTACCTCAACATGCCCATCGGTGGTATATCAATCGACATGGAGACAGGCGATGCGTTGGTGGCTTGGGATGCAACTCCACCGCCAGGTTTTACAGGTTTGATGTTGCTGAACATGGCTACGAATATTCTTTATAACTATGCATTGAACGCGTCGGGCAACACGACGGGTACACCCAGTATTATCATGGCCAACTATGCAAGCTTCCCTCAGATTACAGGGGCAACTTTTAACGACTTGAAGTGGTTTGGGTTCTTTGGTGCTACCATGGTAAGATTCTGGCCTTCCACCCGTTTTCCATTGTGTTGATTTGACTCCAAGTCCGTGTGGCCTGCATTCTTCTCGTTGTATGTCTCGTGGGAACGACGATCGTCTGTCCAAGCGATGCAACTTTCCAACGGGTTGTCAGACCCGATTGGTCTTTGGCTTGGTCACTTGCTCTGGGACTCTGTCTTTGGCGTTATTATTGCCACGATTATCGTTATTATCTTCGCTGCCGTTTCTGACCAGTTCTATGGCCTTGGGCTTTTCGTAAGTCGCTTTCCGTCGCGTTGGCCCTCGTTTCCGGTTTCTCACCGTCTTCGATCAGTGGGTCGTCCTTGTACAATACGGCGCTGTTGGCGCACTATTTTCGTATTGTGTGACGTTGTTCATGTCATCCCCTCTCACGTCGTTCGCCGCCGTCGCTGGATACCAGATTATTATGTATGTTGTAAGTGAATACCTGGGCTCTCGGCAAGTGCAGTATACTGAGTTGTTTTAAGTTGTACGGGGCTGGCTACCTCCTCACCCTCACGTATGGAAAGAATTCGCAAGCAAACCAGACAATCACAATCATTCGTAAGCCGATATTTTAAACGTACCGACCTTAATCGAGATGTTCCCGCCAGATTTCACCCTCTCGGTCCTTTCACCTGTTGCTAATGTGGTAAGTTCCTTGGAATAATCGTTTGCCACGTATCTTGTCGAATTCGCGGGACAGTTGCGCGCAGCCTTAGTTTCGATCAATCTGTTTTCGCTCCTCTGCGATGGATCCACGCCGGTCACAGCTTCTGCCATGGGCGACATCATGCGATATGGCGGGCCGGTTCTATATCTCTCCGTTCAGGGTTTCGCCCTCCTTGGTATTCTTGTCTGGGCTGACTCGGGGTCAATCATTCCACGTCGTTTCTTGAAGACACACGAACAGCAAGTACGACTCGATGAGAACCTCGCCGCCAATGAGATTTCGAGGCAGGATGTCGCAAAGGAAGCAAGGGCAGTCGCACAGTCGAGTGACGCGTTACGCGTCCTTCATGTCACCAAGACGTTTGACGGGAACAGAGTCGTGGACGATG
>JBBPRA010000334.1:0-29042 GCA_038092775.1 Boletus rubescentipes | reverse complement strand
GTGATCATGTTTATTGATGGGTTGTCATACAGGATGAACGAGATGCAAGACCTGCAGACCGCTGTAGATCGTGCTCTTGCAGAAAAGAGGGACATGGAGATGCACGCCGCTGACCAAGCAGAAACATGTCGACAACTCACCGAGGCCAATAACACGCTCAGCGCCAGGACGCTCACCCTCGCGCAAGAGGTGGCGTCCGCCCCCGAGATGGTCCGCAAGCAACTCGAGGCTCAACTGGACGAATGCCAAAAGGCGCTCCGTGAAGCCCAGGAAGACGTTGAAGCGATGCGCACGTCGGAACAGACGCAGCGGATCGCCTTGTTGGATGAACTCAACTCGATGCAAACTGAGAATGCGACTCTGAGGGCGCAGTTGCGTGCGCTCAAGAGATAATAATTCTTGATCGTTATCGTTCTTTATTTCTCTCGAGTTTGGCACGAGGAGAGGGGAGAGCGGCCGCTCTCACAAGGGGAAGAGCAAGGGGCACGCCGGTCGGTGACCGATGGATCCCTACTCTTTTCCTTCTTTTTATATAAAAACAACCTTTAGTGTCGTTCTCCAGACCTGCTTTTTGGATGCAGAGGCTGGAATGCATATATCTCACTTCCTCTCCCTTTTTTTCTTTTGCTGTTTCTCCCTTGCCGTTCTTCTTGGCTTCTCTTTCAGCAATTATCATAACAGGATTTTTTCTCTCTTTAGATACCCACCTGATCCGATCGATCGTATCGGGGACAGGTGTCTTGGTTGGATGTCTTGCTGCTGTGATCCCATCGTTTTCTTGTGTCCTCCACGTGTCCAGTGTATTCACCTCCCTCCTTGCACTGCAAATGTATCCTCACGCACGCTATCCGATTTGCTAATCCAAGCGTTCCTTCTCGCTTCTCTGTGTGATTTGATCGGGAAAAAAAAATGCTAAGAAATACATAAAAATGTACAATCGCCGTCCAATAATGAAAGAAGAAAGAAAGAAAGAAAGAAAGGTATCTGATCCTGCCACGTTGTTGTCCAGCCGTAACGTCCAATGCATCCCACTTTGCTTTTCCACCACGTCACACTCGCAACTATATATAAGTATACATATTCATGTCGTCAACGTCAAGCCAGAGAAGCGAAAAGAAGCAGGTTATTTTCTACTCACCTCCTATCCCCGCGGAGATGATCCCCCGACGGGCGACCAATGATATCACCAGCCCTTGAAGCAGATACAAAAACACCGCCATGTCCACCACTTGGCGGGGGGGTCGTCATCGAACGTGTCGGACGACATGGACGAGAAATCCGAATCGAGTTCGAATCGGTAGGCGGAGGCGCGGATACGAGCGGAAGGTGCCTATGTAGATAGCGTGTCGTGTGATCAGGTGCCCGGAAGGGAGGGAGAAGGAGAGAGGAGAGAGCGGCCCTACACGTTGTAAAGCCCTCATTCTCAAACCCATGGCGCGTTGGTGCTCGATGGAGGATGGGCAGCAGGTATGTACGCGCGAGAACACGTGCAGAGGGGCGGGTAGGTGAACAAGGGGAAAGGGAAGTGGTGTGAGGGTGATGGCGATCGGCCGTAGGCACGGGTGAGACTGCGAGTGTGAGGTTGGCAGAGGGAGACGACACCCTGAGGGGGCTTTTTATACGTGTGGCTCAGGCTCGCCCGAGGAAGAAGGGCGTGCAAGCAACGCCCATATCCCTTTGTTGGTGTGCTCCAAGATTCCTGATTTATGAGGGCTGTTTGGTTTTGCCTGTTACCGCGAGGCGATCGGGGCAGGGGGGTACAAATATGGGTATGAGACGGGTGGCATTTACGTCTCTGAGTGCGTTGTCGGTGTGATCGTCCTCGGTGGGTCAGTCATGACACGTCACGTGGTCCGGGAAATTGAGACGGTGAGTTTACCGAATTGGATGGGACGGGGGGATGAGGCTCATCGTGAGGGTGAAGGTTTCCGCGGATGTCGGGCCACTACTTGACTCGGAGGCACATGTCAGCTCGGGCGTGTAGATAAGAAGGAAGGAGGGGAACGTGGCTGCAACTTGAAGACATATCGCGGTGCCGTAAGCCACCATTGAATGGAAGTAGAGTCTCTCGGTGGCAAGCAATGTGATAACACATGGAGACCATTGGCCACTAGAACGAAACGATCCTTGGAGGGAACCACGTACATTGGAAGCCCCAATCAGATCGATCGACACGCACGATGCCCGGGCGAGTTGACTGGTTGGTTTATTAGAAGCGTGTCGAACACTTTGCATTCGGTATTTTGTCTTGGGTCCTGGGCAGATAAGCAATGAGGTGATACATACCTTCCAATCTTCCACTTCCTATATGGAATGAAAATTACATAAAACAAATAAAAGAGTTCTGGTGAACGAAAGTTGTTGAACGTGCGTGTGGATTGTCACATCACCGTATATACAAGACAGGATTCGCAGACTGGTATCAGTTATCTGTCATGTTTGAGTCTTGGATGATATCTAATACGTTCAAAGCCGCCTGCAACCAAAGCCCTCGTTGTCTAATGGCTATGACGTCAGACTTCTAAGCAGATCATATCTGGAGGTTGTGGGTTCGAGTCCCACCGGGGGCTTTAGTTTTGTTTCTTTTTGGTGTAGAGTAACATCAAGTGGCCATGGCAATACGGTATTTTTTTTGTTGAATAATTTCTTTGCGCGATAGTGATCGATGAGTCATGTGAACTGTGCAGGGGGGACCCTGTGGGGCATCGCAATGGGCAGCCTCATAGATACGGGTTTTCATCATTCGTACTACGCCTTACCAATAATAAGTCCAAGCGGCGTATTTATTTGGACTCCGGCGTTTGCATGGTCCGGTCTGATCAATAATCTTGTACAAGGCATAGCCCGCTCTTGCGCTAAGTAAAATGACACGTAAAATTTCCACCCATCTTCGGGGCCTATTGAGAATTGGCCGGATGAGATGATGGGCGGGACTGCCAAGTAAGCGCTGGGTGACTGAGTGTGATGCTTGTGGTCCACTCGACAATGGAAGGCTCGCTGTCACTTGAACCTGAAACCGGAACATAATTCACGTACATAATGACCTATATGCGGGTGAGTACCTATGTTTCGTGTACCCTCACCTCAAAGGGAATTGTCGCCCGTCGAGCACAATGACCCATCTATGGGGTAGCGGCGGTGCATTATTTGTTGCCGGTCGGAAGTCCGAGACCGATTGAGACCGTTGCTGTGCTGGTACAAATCTGCCGTCAGCGAGTCACTACATATGGTGGGTATATTGTTGTTTCACCAAGAAGAGATATGGGAATGAAGGTTAATTTGACGACTACGCCGCTCTAGGACCCGAGGTTACCCAGGGGCGTCAAGTATTGTGGGATTAAATTTTTGGTAGCTACTTATGGCTGGGACGGTGGTGGATGCTGTGGCCAGCCAGTAAAGGCGCGTTCACGTCACGGGAGGCATATGGCGTGCCAGTTTTCCGGGCTGTTCGGGATGGTGTTTGCCAGCCGCACAGGGGGATATGCGGAGAGGTTAGATCTGGCCGCACATTGCAACCACATTTTGGATTACTTACGGTGAGGATTGTTGGACAACCTCGTGTTAGTGGGCTGTTCGGCCACGAGTTTGGATGTGGCCAGGAACGGGATCGAGCGGGGCGCTGGCCAGACGCGGAAGCATTGACACTTTGGAATCCGCGAACGTCTGAGATTGTTTTCCCACGGCGAAGTGCAGGGTGCGACACGATAACTCGGTGCCCAAATTCAATGCCCGCTCCCACACATCCACCCAAGGGACACTAAACCTCTTCATCTCTTCTTGTTCAGTTTCCACCATCTTCCCAATGGAAACCTCCCCGCAGCCACGCGGCTCCCTTTCCCGCAGAGGAAGGCCCCCCCGCACTCCCGCTCACGGCGCTTCCCGCTCCTCGGACGCCCTCCCAACCGACTTTGAGAATAAGCAACCAAATACTTTCACCTCCTGTCTCTCAATCCCCGTAGAGGGTGCCATCTCAATCATGTCCCAGGATGATCCTCCCGCCACTCCCTCCCGCGCGTCCGACCATTCCGCCTCCTCCTCCAAGCGGGCTCCTCGCAAATCAAAGACCCACGCACTCGCTGCTCTCCACTACCATGCTTCCTCGCACGATAACGACGATGTCGCTTCACAGGACATATCTGACGATTTTTCTGGCGATCCCACCCCAATTTCAGTTTCTCCCTCCCTCGACCTCTCTTCCGTCAAGACCTCGAGTCCTAGAAATCAGCCGCCCCGAACATCCCCCCGGCCGTTTGGTCTAGAGGATTGTCCCGTTTTCTACCCTACTTCAGACGAATTCAAGGACCCTATGACCTACATCCGCTCGATCACCGAAAAAGCTCTCAACTATGGAATTTGCAAAATAGTCCCCCCAGTCGGCTGGAAAATGCCTTTTGTTACCGATACCGAGGTTTGTGTCATTCTGCCGCATTTTTCTCATTTTTTCGCCCGCCTCGTTCTTACATTCATTCATTTCCGCCAGACCTTTCGCTTCAAAACTCGATTGCAGCGCCTCAACTCCATCGAGGCTTCATCTCGTGCAAGGCTTGATTTTCTAGAGCAGCTTTACCGCTACCACAAGCAGCAAGGCAATCCACGTGTCTCCGTCCCCACGATCAATCACAAGGCACTCGATCTGTGGCTTCTCCGCAAAGAGGTCCACAAACTGGGTGGCTATGATGCGGTATGCATTGTACCACGATACAATTTTTTTCCACCGCTAACTCGCATGATAGGTCACAAAGAATCGGAAATGGGGTGACCTCGGCGCTCTCCTTGGCTACAGAGGCATACCGGGTTTATCCACCCAGATCAAGAATTCCTACACGCGAATCATCTTACCATATGAGCATTTTTGTGAACGAGTGCGGAAATCGGTAATGTTGTCGCCGTCACCAACTCGTGATCCTCACCTCAAGACTCACTCGAATATTCAATCGACACGAGCCCGTAATGGGCACAATCGCGATACCACATCCCCGCCCTCTAGCCCTTTAACGTCCTCGTCGAGTGTCTTGTCTGACATTCCAGATGATGGCGATTACAAGGAACGGAATGGTTCCCGCCAAGAAGGTACTAGTTCAAGACGGAACACAAAGTCAACCTCCCACGATCAAAACTCTTGTTCGTTTTTATTTATTTCTGCCGTACATCTCACCAAGTCGGGTCTCGGGTAGCCACGCGGAAACGACGGAATGTTGCCAGCCGAATGTCGGCATCGCCTACGTCACAGCTAGACGAGGACACTAAATTAACTCAGGAGGTAGGTATCTAGGTGGAGTGAATTGACTCACCTTCTGACTCCGAGATAGCAGTCTTGTGAGGTTTGTCAGAAGAAAAATCACGAGGAAGAAATGCTACTATGTGACGGTTGTGACTGCGGTATGGCGAATCTTCATTGTTACGTCTCTTGATGGTGTCTCACTTTTTAAAGGCTTCCATATGTTTTGCTTGGATCCACCATTGACATCTATTCCAAAGGATCAATGGTACTGTCACACCTGCTTGTTCGAAACGGGCGGTGATTTCGGTTTTGACGAAGGCGAAGAGCATTGTCTGTCCAGCTTCCAAGCCAGGGACCTCGAGTTTCGTCGGAGGTGGTGGGCGTCTCACCCTCCTTGGCACAGAACACCGCCAGATCTAAACGATCCCACCGTCAATTATGTCGGTAACACGCTGGTGACCGAGGATGATGTAGAGACCGAGTTTTGGCGACTTGTTCAGTCCCCGAACGACACGGTTGAGATTGAATATGGCGCTGATGTCCACTCGACCACCCACGGCAGGTATGTCGCAGATGGTATTTTTTTGCGATTTTCCACCGCTGAACATTATTATTCCTTCCGTGATAGTGCCATGCCGACCATGGAGACCCATCCGCTTGATTCTGCCTCCAAGGATCCTTGGAATTTGAATAACATGCCTATTCTGGCGGATTCCCTTTTGCGATTCATCAAATCAGACATCTCGGGTATGACCGTGCCATGGACCTATGTAGGAATGATGTTTTCCACATTCTGCTGGCACAACGAGGTAAGTTTTCGCCACCCCCTGTCATCAACTCCGCAGTCGTAATGGCTTGCATAGGATCATTATACGTACAGTATCAACTTCCGTGGGTGTCGTGTCTTCGTTTCATTTCAACCGTGACATGATTGACCGTATTCATATAGAACATTGGGGAGAGACAAAGACTTGGTACGGCATCCCAGGAGAAGATGCAGATAAGTTCGAAGCCGCGATTAAGAGCGAGGCGCCGGATCTGTTCGAAGCACAGCCAGATCTCCTTTTTCAGCTTGTGACATTGATGAACCCGAAGTGTCTCACCAATGATGGGGTCCGCGTGTACGCATGCAACCAACGTGCAGGTGAATTTGTCATTACTTTCCCGAAGGCGTATCATGCAGGGTTTAATCATGGGGTACGTTTTACACGCGATTGATCGATTATACAGTATTGATTTTGTGCGGCTTTAGCTTAACTTCAACGAGGCCGTCAACTTCGCGCTTCCTGATTGGTTACCTTACGGCCGCGACTGTGTGCAGCGTTACAGAGAGCACAAAAAGTTACCCGTGTTCTCTCACGACGAGCTTTTGGTCACCATCATGCAACAGTCGACGTCTATTAAGACGGCCTTGTGGTGAGCCATCATTTGTGCAGGCGTGTTCTGCTATTTCCCGCTAAATATTACCTACTATAGGTTGGAGCCAAGCCTGAGGGAAATGACGCAACGTGAGCTGGGATCACGCCAGGTCGCTCGAACCCTTGGTATGGTGGAGCGGCTCGAAGAAGAGGATCGGCCAGAAGACCAGTACCAGTGCGTCTACTGCAAAGCCTTTTGCTATCTCTCGCAAGTCACTTGCCACTGCAAGAACGAGGTGGTTTGCATCGAACATGCGAAGCATCTGTGCGATCATCCCATAAACCACCACGTGTTGAGGCTGCGGTTCCCTGATGTGGACCTGCAAGAAAGCCTTGGCAAGGTGGCCGATCGGGCAGCTATTCCGGCCACGTGGAAGGCCAAGCTTCAGAAAGTCTTGACAGAAAGTGACGTGCCGTCGCTCCGCTCCCTTCGGGCAATTCTCGCTGAGGGTGAACGGATAAATCACTACTTGCCCGAGTTGGCGTCAATCAAAAAATGCGTCAACCGTGCCAATGAGTGGCTCGACGCTGCCAACACTTTCATCATCCGCAAACAAAGTCGCAAACGTTCTCGCCGGTCACGTGGTCGACCTCCACTCCACGAAGTCAACAGCCCCCCATTCGATGACCGGGACCCGGGCGACAGACCAGACAGAAGTCTGGAAGATCTCTACGCTCTACTAAAAGAGGTTCAGACCCTTGGTTTTGACGCCCCAGAGATCGGTCTACTGCGTGGGTTGGCGGAAAAGTCGGAGGAAATCCAACGCAAGGCTGCGGCCCTACTGAAGGATGGAGGTCCTCTAGGCGGTCGTGACACGTTCATCAATGAATGCGAACGACTGCTCATGGACGCCTCTTCCGTCAACGTCTACCTCGAAGAAATTTTTGAAGTCGAGAAGATCGTGTCTCGTGAGCAGCTCTTGAAGGAGCTCGAGGAAAGGGCGGACGACAATACCACGACATTGGAGGATGTCCGCGGCCTCCTCAGCCGTGCTCGATCCTGCAATCTTGGCGACGACCACAAGTTCGTCGAGACGTTGCAGTCGAGACAACGCGCTGGCGACGAATGGGGGGAGAGGGCGCGACAAGTCCTTGACCAACCGTACAAGACGGTCGAGGAGCTCGACGAATTTTTCGAGATGGATCCCACCGTCCCCATCGACATCACCATTTATGATCGGCTGCTTTCCGCGCGGAACAAGGCCAAGGACTTCGAGAAGCAGGCAAAAGCGTGGTTGTTGCCGGATAGTCAGGGGCCGAAGCCGAAGGTGTCGGAGGTTATGAGGTTCGTGACCCGTGCAGAGAAGGACTTTAGTATCCCAGCCATTCGGGATCTCAAGCAGACCGCGGAGTTCGCGCTCGACCTCGAGAATCGCTGTGAGGCGATTTTGCGAAATCGTTATCAGCACCGGGACGAGACAGACATTTTTGACATGATGAAGAAATGGAAGACCTACGCCCGAGAACATCTCTCGATGTTCTCGTTACCCATCTTTGAGAAGCTCGACGCCCAGCTCGTCTTGCATCAAAAGTGGCTAGAGGATTTACCGTGGTACTGTCCCCAGCATGGCTGTGCTCATGGTCAAGGAATCCTTGAAGACGTCGTCGAGTCTACAAGACCCGAGGATGATCTGCCCCCGAATGACGAATATTTCACGTGTATCTGCACAGCACCCGTTCGACCACCACCTCCTGGTACACAATCCGATGCAGTCCAATGCGACCACTGCTTTGCACGATTCCATGGGATCTGTGCTGCCAATGGTGGATCGTGTCCCTTCTGCGATCATCATCACTGGAACGGTGCCATCCACAAGGAGCGAAGTTGGCACTTTTGCTTCCTACCGCAGATCCTTCTCTCCGCCCCTGACATCACCAAGAACTATTCGGATGCATGGAAGCAATTGGAGATCATTGTGCATCGTGTCGACCGCCTGTCATCAGTGATCGGACACTTTTTGACATTTGCTTCTCAACATGGTAACCAGCGCCCAGACTACATTCCACAAGTGCGCCACTACATGCGGAAGCTGTACAAGATCCAATTTGCAGTGTCACCTTCGCGGGAAGTGTCGTTTGGCCTCGACCTCGCTGGGTTGCATCGTATACTCGCTGGTCAACCGACTCCGGTTCGTGTCCGGAAGCGTAGACGGCCACGGTTCACCTTTGGTCAAGACATTGACAATGATTGGCTCGACGGGACGCGGTGCATATGCAGAGGTCGCACACCGTATCTGCTCAACTACCCGACAGTGGAATGCGAGCTCTGTAACAAGCGGTATCATGCTGGGTGTGTGTTCTTCCCCGTCGATGCGGCCATGGGACAACATCAAAGTCGGTTCATGTGTCCGCTATGTTGTTTGCGCAAGAATCGACCGTACATCTATTCGGAAGTACGAGTGAAACATATTGGTCCGTTTTATTTTATTTTGTTCTAGTTTGTCATTCACAGTGGCAAAAAAATCTGATCCCTATCCTACAGATAACCAGGAACAAGATACGTATGTGAATACCGGTGCCATGCTGGACAACTTCAGCAAGGATATTGTATACACCAAGATGCTTCCACCGTACACTCAAACGTTGTTTGTCGAGCTTATACGCTTCACCCCAGGTCAACCTGAGAGCACCAACGGCCCGCTTCCTCGTGGCCTCCCAGTGCCATCCATGTCTCGATCTGCGGATCCCGGACCATCATCATCAAGTCATCATCGACACGCTCACCCACATCATTCCCCGCTACCGCTACCGACGCCACCTACACCAGTATACGAACTCGCGCGACAGCCGTCGTCCAATGGACATCACGTCCCGCCACCGCCGCCGTGGTCGAGCCAGTGGCACAGTATCACCCCCACCCCTAGTCGTTCGGAAGCCCCAGAGCAGTCCCTCCCCGCACCACTTCCCGCCTCCCCGCACGGCGGCGGAAAGAAGCGTAAATTTGTCGACGACTCGCCCACGCCGCCAGACGTTCCCCACGGTCATTCTGGCTCTGGTTCGGGGTCGGGGTCAGGTTCGCGATCGCCAAAGCAAGCACGACGGCATCCACAAACGCCAGTGCCGCCGCCGGCGTCGGTGCCTGCGCGGGCGATGCAACAAACGCTCTCACCCTCGCTCGCGATGATCGTGTCGCCCGTCGACACCGAGCCTTCGCCACGGCCATCATCGTCGTCCGTGCCGTACAGCGGTGCACCGCCGCCACTACCACCATTGCAACCACCCCATTCGTCGACGTCTGGACATTCGAATACCCCACCGTTGCGCTCCATCAAGCTCGTCTTACCCAAGAAATAACGTTGCATTTGAACATGGATGATGTATATCTCTTTTTTCATTTTTTTCTCATTCCTTGTTTACCGTTTCCCCCCCCTTTTTTTTTCCAAGACGTGTCGTATGGTTTTCTCCCTCCAATTGTTTGATTGTACGAGTAATCCCCTCCGTCGGGTCGTCTTTTGAGGATTCGCCTTTTTTTTTTTCGTTCCGCGTATTCTCACTCTCCGTCACGCGTTCGCGAATTCGGGGAAACGCTCTATGCAAGTGGTTTTGCGAGTAATAATAATATGCTAGCTACACTGTCAACCAATGGATGTCCTTTATATTTTGTGTGATGCGACGCAGCAAAAAAGGGGGAAGAAGAGATAACGCCTCGGTTGAACGCGTGGGCGAGTAGACATGTGCAAATCGCGTGGCAAAACGGAAGAAATAAGAAAGGTGTCGATCTGCGTTACATACTCCCGTGAAAAAAATAAAAAATAAACACAAGGAAGAGAACGAAAGCGACAGGAGACTGCGGGGGACGCTACTCCGTCGCCTTCCCGCTCTCCTCCTCGTCCTCGTTCTCGTTTCTTCCCGGCCCTCACCGTCGAACCATGAACCGATATGTCGTGTACCCCCCGATGAGCGCAAACGCGGCGAGCGCCGCGACGATGGCAGAGAACCACGCATACCCCTCCTACGGCACACGTGGGTCATTATTCATTATTCTCAGGCTGTAATCACGGATACGCCAACGTACCGCTATGTCCTGTCCCGGTACATGGACGTTCATGCCCCAAAGACCTATCGATCAAAAAAACAAACACAACGAGAATGATTCAGATGTTCCTGACGACGCAACCAAAAAAAAAAAAAAGGGACGGCACCTGTGATCAAGTTCATCGGTACGAGCACCGTACCGAGGGCAGTCAGTTTCGAGAGCACGTCATTGATCTGATTGTTGGCGTCCGTCATCTCGATCGAGATTTGGGCGAGATAGTTGGAGTGCGAGCGAGAGAGGATTGTCTCATAATGGTTCAGGTTTTGGGTCATGGTGATCAAGTGGTCCTGTCGTACATCAATATTAGCGGCTGAAATCGTCTTAAAGTTTGTTTGTTATCTGACAGACATACCTGGATGTCAGAGAGATAGAGACCCTGCCATGAAAAAAAGGGTCGCTATTGTCAGCATCCATCACCAAGCAAGGACAGTAGAAAAACTGACGATATCCGACGTAGGTGCCACCCTCCAATTTTCGTTACATCGTTTCGCCAAGCCCTTGACAACGTCCGCTTTATTGCCCATCAATCTGAGGAGCCCCATCACTTTTTTTCGACAGGTCCCAATCCGGCGTAGCATGTCGCTTTGCTCGGCCTCTTTGAGTATAAGGACGAGCTCATCAATAGAGTCGACCTCGTACTCGATCGACTGGATGAGCGGCCCAAAGCCATCGGTGATATCGTCGATCAGTGCATATGAAATCCAGTCTGACGTGACATTGATGTAGTCTTTGAGTTGTTTGATGCGACGGCGTACGTTCTGGGGATGTGGTGTCGGGCGAAAGTGGAACTAACCCATAACCGCAAGGTGAGCTCAAACGGTGGCATTTGCATCACGAAGAAAATGAACTCACAGACAAGATACCTTCGCGGAAGACGATAATATACATGTTCAAGGGCTCGAGATAAGTGGGGCTGTACGGATCTTGATCGAAGCTTCTGAAGCAAACGAGGTAGTAATTCTGGAAGAGTTCGATCTTCTCGCGAGCTTCCTCCATTTGGATGTCTTCTGTAGTTAGGGGGTGGATTGAGAACACCTTGAAAGCTCCGCGTGAATGGGGGCGTACAGTGCAACAGTGAACGTGATTACCTTGCTCAGAACTTTCATCTCCTCATCAGTTGGACTTTGAATATCGAGCCACCACGTGTTCGCCTCAGCATCAGCGCTCGTGGATGGTCCAGAGCCGTTCGAACGACCAGGATCAGTCTTCTCTGCGTGCCGTCCGAAAATGCCATTATAGCTCGATGACATCCCCTCGGAGTTCGATGGAGTTCTGTGACCATTTGGAATGAAAATGCTTGGTCGAGAAGGAGGTAGAGGCACTGGTGCGGCAAAAGAGGGGGGTCCTCCGGTAGCATCTCCCTGCTTCGGGACAGCCGAGGGAGGGGATGGCAGGCCACTGAACAAGTCCTCAAAGGATTGTCCTTCCGCAGGGAGCTCACATAAGCTCCGGGCATGGATAGTTGCCGACAAGGCATTGGAATAGAACGAAAATCTATACGGTCTGTCATGGCCGATACCACCGATGCCTGTCGGAGGTGGTGATGTGTATTGGTAGAACATGCCAGAGACATCCTCGGACGAGGGAACCGCGCTGAGCTGGCCGGTGCACACGAGTCTCGCCGGGAGACTTGATGCTTGCTCGTTCGCCTGGTTTTCGAAAAGCGCTAGCTTTCCCCTTCCATTTCTGCGATGGGGTCGAGGAAGAGGCGCACTCTCGCTAAGTTTACGTTGACGAGCACCTGGGCGCCGAGGCATAGTGGTTGTACTTCCAGATAGATCGAAGACCCCACTTGTACTTAGCGGAGACGACATCGACTGCCCCTCATCCCTCCGTTCTTTCGCATGCCGAGTCCTAATCGTTGGTGGACCGCTGGATGTAAGACCTAAGCTCTCCTTCTCTTCTACAGCAAAATTCTCGAGGGGCTCAAAGTCAAACACAGACCGGGGAGAGCTGAGTTGATATCTCGGCAGCCCTGGCATAGACGACGACGGATCTGGATGGATCGGTAGCGAATACTGGCCCTCAATGGCAACGAGGACGGAGGGATCCTGGGCCACAGTCGAACCCGGAGCAGTGACATGACCGCCAGGAATGATCTCGTGGTCAAGTACATGGGGTTCTTCACCGCGGGCCAAGTGAAAGTCGTGCTGCTCGACAGCAGAGAATGCGCTAAATGGAGGCTCGGGACCTGTTCGAGGACCATCAAAGGGAGAGGTAGGGCGCACGATGGTCTCCCTCCGCGCGCGGGAGAGATGGAGCGCCATATCCACGTCCATGGTCCGTTGTCGTTCGCGGGCATCGGGGTCATTTGGGTCAAAGGAACGTGTTAGCGTCGGGGAACTGCGGGCGCGCAAGGTACGCTCGATAGAATCGGTCGAGCTAGATGTGTCTCGGTCACCTCTGCGTCTTGCGGGAGACACACCCCTAATCGAGGGAGGCGATGTTGAAAGCACTGGTGTGTCATCGAATGGAGAGTCCATCTCGTTACTCGGGGCTATTGCGGCGGGCTGTCCGAGGACATAGTTGTACAATTAATAAACCGATAGCACGGACAAATGGACAGCACCTTCTTGCGAAGAAACAAGATATACGTGGAAGGCCTTGGCGAACAGTCAAGCAATGTTGGGTCTGCAATTTAGTTCACCGGAAGTTCATAAGCCTGAGAGCATGACAAAATCAATGCGAGAAGACGGTCAAAACGTGTTGGCCTACTGAATACAGCGAGCCTCACTTGTATCACGTGGTGACTCCGGTCCGGGTAAACTAGTACCGGAGGCGGGACGAGTCGAGATTTGGATGAGAGCTATTTCAAGTTTGTGACGGTCGAATGTGGACAAGAAACATCGGCGTGTGTTTGAACCCGGCTCGCGATTTACGACATTTGTTATTGTTTACCGAAGGCCTTGGAATTCAACAAGACCAAACAGAGTCCCAAGCCCGCGGGCCAGGAGATAAGATCTTGTCGTGTCAGCGGCAGACGGGGAACTTTGCTAATTATAATGTGCATCAAAACTTTGGACAACGCAAGCTTTTGTCACGTCACCGCGACCTCGACCGTATTCATGCACCCCTTTGCCTCCAAGATAAGATAAAACAGCCAGTAGAATGCCTTCACACGACGACATATCGTGTACGGCAGAGCTCTCATGCATCACTCCTAAACCATGCCTTCGTCTGGAAAAGCAACAAGATCACCACCTGAACACTAGCCGCATCATACACCACATATGCCCTCCGTCCGCCTATCAGAAACGCGACCACAGCGACGACAAGCCATCCCCATCGCGCTGGAAATCGCCATGCCGCCCTGTATCACAACCGAACCCACAATCACGATTCAGAACGACAAGACAGAGAGAGAGCACACGCACATTGTGTCAAATGGCCGTCCACGTCCCAAGAGATCCACGAGCACCAACACTGGAGCAACCTTGAACACATTGTGATCGCCGTTGAACGGCGTCGTGTACCCCGCTGTCTGGACCGTTCGTACCCACACCGCCAAGACGGGTGCGACCAGGGGAAGTAGCCACGTCATGAGCAACAATATATGCGTATTTTGGTTGTGCACATTCGCGAACGTGGGTTTCAGCATGTGGCTGGGTTTGCTGGACGATCGGCTGGAAGACGGGCTCAAGCGATCTGCTGGCAAATCATCTTTGTCAGATATCTCGTCACCGCGTTCACACGCGGGTGTGGAACTCGTAGGTGTGTTTGCCAACGTCGGAACAGAACCCGGGTACGACTTGGGTCGCGAAGTCGCATTACAGTTTAAAAGCTGGATGATCCAGCACCCAAGGAAGGCCACCTGCCACGGCACCAACAGGAATATCAGCGCTAGCGCCAGGACCATGGAAATAAGTGTCCTTCGTCGCAGACCGACTTCTTCCGATTTCCTGCACTCCTATCGTCAGCTCGGAGATAGAAGCATTGGCCGTCACATCGTACCTTTGAATAGATCCTCTCCCTAGCAACCTGAGTGGCCACATGAGGGCCACCAGTAACCACCAACTGACCCACACCATTCCGGCTGCCACACCGACCAGAAGTACCGCCAATACCGCGCGCAACATCCCTAACTCGTCTCCAATGCCAAGGTAATAATCGGGACCCGACGGGAACAACGCGATCACCGCAGCGACCGCCATCAATGCGAGCATCCGGTGCCTCACGAACACACTCAACGACTCGCTGACGCTCAGTTGTTGACCATCTACACTCCAGAAATGGAATAAAAGAAGTGAGATGATCCCAACACCCCAGCTGAGTAACGTGGTAGGATACCGCGTACCCATTCTACCCACCGAAGCCCACCAGTCGACTGAAAGGTACACTTCTGTGACATCTTGACAGTTGGGTCCAGAAGAATGGATTGTGAGATTCAACCCGTGAGATGCGGCAGAGTGTAGGGGAGGGACGTAAGGAGCGGAGGAATGTGTATGAAGGAAAATGGGTTGGTCGGGGGCAAGACGATAATAGTGAAGTTCAGAGACTTGTGAAGTGTGGACGAGCAACGGAGAAAACAGAGGTGCTTTGACAATGTATCAGCGTGCATTCTTGGTCGAAAGCTCCTTCATGATGTATTTACCTGCACATGATGGATATTCCGCCATTTTAGGGACAAGTCGATACACCAAGAGCGCAGTAGCTGGGAGGCGTGGAATACTGATGCCCATCTTCCGACTTACATTGCTAGACCAAGGTAATGATATCTTGACACCACCGAAAAGCAGACCTGAAAAAGGACGTCGACTTCGTATAATCTCAGCGGAGAGAAACAATATCCACATACCCCAGAGGCTGACTTCACTCTTTAAATTGCGTGGTTGATCAAACCCTCCGGCAACCCAACCAAGACCATCATCACCGGCATCGACAGTGACCCCTACCCAGCCTTCCACTCCGTACGGAAGCTCGGCCTCGAAAAAGACTATGCCTTCGCTCTCATCCGCCCCTTCCTCCGGTACTGGGAACGGTTTGCCAGGAATCGGAGTTGGGAAGAGTTTGAGTGCACCCGGTGCAAGGAAGTTGCATAACACAGTTCCATCAGTGGAACGTTCCGTGCAATGGTGAACAGACACGCGCAAATTGAACGCGTGCTGCGGGGACATGTTCGAAACACTCCCCCGAGAAACATACAAGACAAACGTCCGACTATTCCCTTCATCCCCAGCGCTCGGTATAGGCAGGAGGTAGGTCCGCTTCCCGAAAGGAGGATTGAGAACGAGCTGGGAATCCTCGGAGAGTACCTCGTATCCCCCCTCCCTGAGGCTCAGGTCTCGGACGGAATCACCGTCCGGAGGCAACAAAGCCCCGTCCCTCAACCACCGATCCAGTACACGTTTGCGCGCTTCTGCTGTTCGTGCGACTCCAAGTTCCAACGCAGCCCGAGCAACACGCCACCGTACCTGATGGCACCATACCATCTCGCGGTGTCCAACCCCCGTCCATGCGCCTTCGAGTGCGGACGTGAACACCGTCCGTCGATAGACGCCTACCTCTTTCGACCCCTCTGGTAGAATGCACGACTCGGAAGGGATCATCATATCCGTCGCACCACCGCAAATAGACAGGATCGGTGTCTCGTCTTCGCGCAATGCTTTTTGATTTTGGTCGTAAATCTCTTCGATTCGCGCGTCGAAACGAGCTGGCGGGAGTGTATGCGGGGTAGACATGGTGATGAGGGCCGTGATGTTCCCAGAGGGGAGAAGAGCAGTGCCTACGATACCGCCCATGGAATGGCCCATGACAATGATTTGGGTATTGGGACGGTAGCGAGATAGAATATACTCCACCGCCGCAGACGTATAGGCAATCTGAGAATCGAGCGTGGAACCATGGAAAGCGGAGAGATCCTCATTAAAATCCACTGCAATATCATCACGTCAGATGTAACACGCGACTGAGAGGTCAAACGAAGCAAGAGGAGCATACCGGCGTAGAAATCAATGGGCTTCGCCCCTCGCCCTACGAATTCGTCTGACACGACGAACGGCGACGAGAAGTATTGTCTAGCAGCAGACGACGCTATTGAGCGCACCTGGTGCGATGACCCCGCATTACCTGGGATGAACAAGACAGGCAGACCCATTGCCTACCTCATTCAGGAATAACCCATTAGCCATCGACGCGTTCAAATCCACCCCTCGGACATCACCTGGTTGGGCTCCCATCCAACCTCACGGTATAGCCAGAGTGAGTATCGGCTGGCGAGTGGTGTCCACGAGGTGTTGAATTCTGACTGGAGTAGATAGGAAGGCGACATCCACGACATCCGACATCCCTGGGGTGATATCAGACGTGGTACGTCAGATGCAGCGCGAAAAAGTGTGTACGCTATGCACAAGGTGAGCAAGCCCAGGATTGTTGGTACACTGCTTGTCATGGTGAAAAGCTCAGCATTCTGGTCACAACATTGATGGCGCGGTTGTACTCGATCCTCACACGTTTCAGATCATTTACACACGAACGTGTCGTTTAAACTTCTTCCATTCGCCTCTATGACACCAGAGACAACTAGCCACCGCAGCACACTACGGTATAATAAAAGAAATGAAAGGAGGAAAAAAGATGCGACAGGTGAGACAATGCAAGTGATGTGATGATGGAACCACCCGACGGATGCCAGTTGGCAGCCATGCGTCCAAGACTACGGTGGAGGGAGAGGAAAGAAACGAGATGTAAAGTGCGCTCGCTGTTTACTCGTCCGCATGGGCATCGGCAACATCTGTCGAGTCTGCCTTGTCTGTAAACTGACTCGGTAAAATCCTAGAGTAAGCGTTAAATGTAACGTACCAGCGTCTTGCATGTCTGAAGTCCAAAGAGTAAGGTTGTCCCGTAGTAGTTGCATGATGAGCGTTGAGTCCTTGTAGCTCTCCTCCGAAAGAGTGTCAAGCTCAGCAATGGCATCATCAAACGCCTGCTTGGCAAGATGGCATGCACGGTCGGGGCTGTTGAGTATCTCGTAGTAGAACACAGAGAAGTTCAATGCAAGACCGAGACGGATAGGGTGTGTTGGTGGAAGTTCGGTGACAGCAACGTCAGAAGCGTCCTTGTAGGCAGCCAGAGACTTGTCAGCGCTGTCCTTGCGCTTGTCACCAGTTGCGAACTCAGCGAGGTAACGGTGGTAGTCACCCATCCTACACGATCCCGTCAAAAATTGGCGAGAGCAAGAGAGGAGACAACGTACATCTTGTGGTAGAATACCTTGGACTCGCCAGAAGCAGCCGAAGGGATAAGGTGCTTGTCGAGGACGTCGAGGATATCTTCGCAAATTTTAGCGAGCTCACTCTCGATCTTCTCTCTGTAGCTCTTGATCATAGCAACCTGAGCCTCGTTGCCCTTGGATTCCTCCTTCTGCTCGATAGACGACACAATACGCCACGATGCACGGCGGGCACCAATAACGTTCTTGTACGCAACAGACAAGAGGTTACGTTCCTCCACAGTGAGCTCCTGGTCGGAGGAGGCAACACGCTTCATGTTCTCGACCATCTCTGTGGCACATGATTAACATGGGCGCACGCGACCAAAATTAGTGATGATACCCGCCTTCATAACGCTCAGCTTGTTCAGCGAGCTTAGCAAGATAGACGGAGTCTTCGCGCGAGTCAGGCATCTACAAAAGGAGGCGTGATGAGCAACGTGTTCGGAGTTTGAGAAACGCGGTATAGACGCGTCGAGGACGCGCTGATACACTTACTGTGCGTGGTGGAAAAGGGGGCTGGGTTGTACTGCTGGAGAACGTGAGGCACGATGAGCTCGCTGTGTTGGGCGATGGTGAGAACGGTGGATACGTACAGTGTGAAGAAGAGTGGGGAAGATGATGGTTGATGATAGAGGAGCAAACAGTCCAAATAAACGGAAAATTAAATTCAGAGCTGGGCAGAGGGTTCGGGTACAGGGCTGGGCTTAGGGTATTTCCTTATCTGGTATGGCTTCCCACGCCACCCTTTACTAAATAGATTTGTGAAAATGTGAAATGATAGATTCAAGTACGTAGTTTTACCCTTTGTCGCCTAAGTAGTAGGCAGGCCTCGACCAGCACCCGTCGTACGTCGTACTCAACCCCCCTTCATCGTTATGCATAATGAGCTGATAGCGCCGGGCACTGTTGGTGGCGCATGTAATGTGGGCAATATAAGAGAAACCCATTTTTGTTCGTAGATCAAGGGAAGGCTGGGTATGGAACCCTGCCACTGGCACTTCAGGGCAATGAATCGAATGATGCTCCCATCCCTATGGTCGACTTCCTTGGTAATTATTCAGCCTTGTTGGCATGGTCCCCGTTTCCCCTCAGCCCTCACAAACGCCGGTGAGACAAGTGATTCGCATTTGAGATTCACCGTACAGCGGTTTCTCAGCCTGAACTGCGGTGTACTGTATCCGCCTTCGGACAATTAAGAGGCAGTGTCTCAAGTTGATGGAAGCAACTGTCTCTTCTGATATGACCTAGACTCTGGCCTGACAAATGGTGCCGAATAGAAGTTCGTCTCGTTTGTATGCCCACCAATAAGAATTCGCTAGCACTTGCCTCAGAGTTCGTCGAATTTGAGCGTCGTTGATTAGCAACACACGGATCAGCACATAAATATAGAACTCTGACTCGCCTAGATGTGGCTGTTCGAACGGGTCCCGATAAGTATCGTCCATCTTTACTACGCTATGGCCTCTTAATGTTGATCATTAACACAATCTTAATGGACGGTTAGTGTCTCCACTTGTTCACTCCATGATGGCTCACGGTGGATCCACCCCACCGTGTAAAGTAATGTCCGGTATCATGATAACTTAGACCAATCTGTTAAATTAACATTCGCAACATGACCCTCGCGCTGTTGATCTTGAGCAGCGCGTCGATGAAAAGTGGACTAACTTGACCCTAATCGATTCTCCGTGGACCAGAAGTCGTTTGGATGGACCCATACGATAAGCCCTCGTTTCGTCCAAGTTTGACGTATGGATGCGTGACACGTGACAACGCGCTCTGTCACACTATACTAAACGCGTCGCGTGGAGCCGACTACCTCCACTCTTCCATCTTTCGTGCGAAGACTCTCACACGACGTCATAATGGCACCGAAACGCAAAGCCACAGACGCCAGTGATGGCGCGTCCAGCTCCAAAAAACCGCGCACGGTTGCCCATAGTGACGCAAAAGCCCTTGTGAAAGCGATCGTCGCCAACCCAGACACGTACCCAATTTTGGATGATGACGACGATATCCGCCGCAAGCTGGTTAAACTAGCGCAGTACGCGAGGGATCTCGAAGGGGACCCTGATTCTATCTCCCAGGCAGGTCCGGCGCCAAAGACGATGACACCAGAGCAACTCGCAGCCGCTGTCGAGAAACTTCGTAAGGCTGCCAACAGTGGGATTAGGAAGCAGATGGCGGTAAGTCGTATCCATATTGAGGGAGATTATGACGTCTGATGCGTTGTGCTGTAATGTCTCAGTGGAAGCCGTCATGCAAGACTGGCTCCGCCAAGTGGGTATATGACGGCGTGTGTACCGATCCTCTTGTCTTTGGGACTCTCCTGGGGTTAGGCGGTCCCCCCAAGTTCAAGATGCACAAGGTGCCCGTCGATGACTTCAATGACCTGCTCGGACAGGTTGAAGCTTCTGTCAGGTCAGTTGCTTCATCAGCTTTTGCACTATTTCTCACGCTGATTACCGACAGATACGACCACCTGTATATTACCGGGTCGCATGTCAATGTTCGCTGGACCGACGGCGGAGAGTTCAAGTTTAGTGGGACGTATGGCAAGCGGCAACCAGGCCGACTTTAGTAACTGAATATCGAATGTTGCAATGATCTCTTCGACGGCCCTTTCTTCTACTAGTACATGGGTGCAGTAATTTCATTGTACATACCATCTTAGTGTATACGGATATGTATTGTAACCTGCTCTCAATTCAAGGATAGTTGCTCAGCTTTCAGGACCATTGGCATAACACCTAAGGGACAGGTCAGTGCTTCCCCACAGACTGGCGCTTACAAGCACTCACCCCCGGTTGGAAGTGTCCAACGGCGGTGTCCACAGCCGCGCATGAAAGCGGCGCTGAATGCATGGTGCGATGTGATGGATATAACTGGAACAGTCATCCTTCTGTGTGTAACGACCCTGAGATCGTTCCGGACATACATTGCTCCTCGTCACGGTCAAATATCATGTCCAGTACTTTCTTGGCACGGATATCAAGCTCTTCGATGGTTTCTCGAATTTCGGGGTCCCAGGTTTCGTCCTCTTCAGTGAACCCTTCCTCGAACGGATAATCAGGAAAGTCACTCGCGATCTCCGACCTTTTGCGTCTCTTATCGCATGTTGATACGCCGATTTTTTCGCGGATATTCTGGGGTTACAGGTTGAGGATGCAAGCATCAGTCGGATCTTAATGAACGACCTACCTCTACGATAGTGGTCTTGAGACCCAGCCTAAGGAGACCCTCGAACGTGACCTGGTTCGTCTTGATTGCACGGCGCATGGGGCTGGTATACAGTTTATCAGGAAGAGGGATGCTATACTCGAGTTCTGTCTTCCAAGCTTCGTTGACATTTTTTGCCTGCTCTATCCCCTGCGGGGTGAGTTCAGGATCGGCTGTGATCGGTGACTCAAGCTCGGATGTGAGACATCTCGTGGTGCTACTCACGCCCCCACACAAGCTCTCCGTCGCCGTTGAGTTTCGTCCAGCTGATGTAGTATCATGAAAATGAGAACACTGGGGCAGACCATGATCATCCTTGCCTTGTCCATTCCTAAGGAATCGCGTCAGTCGAAGATCCTCGTCGATCGATCAAATCACGAGCGTGGTCAGACATGCCTCTGTGCTGTACTTGTCCATCGCTATGTTATCTAACAGAAATGATGTATTTTGTGACCAAAACACATCAAGAATTTGGGTAGGGGACGTACGGTATCCCTCGCCATGTCTTCCCAGAAAAATGACCTTGTACTGCGTCCCCGATGGCGCGCTAGCATTCAGTTGTTCGATCTCCCCTCTGAATTTAACCCAGCGATCAACACCGTCATCCTTGAGCCCAAAGCGTGGAGGGATCTAGATTAGAATCGAGTTCTTTCAACGTCCCCGACAGGACTCGGACGATGCTCACGGCCTGCGATCAAGAGCGGACAGATCAGCCCGACGATGAATGGCATCGTCAACGTTTGTGTACTAAACGAGGTGATATACATACAGCATCCACTTCTGATTCCGGATCGTCTTGAAGGAAGAAACCGCGTAGGGTCTGGTGCAAAGGAGACGTTAGTCTGCCTGCGTCAAGACTCTAAATCGATCGCACGAACGGTGTAGTGTCGCGTGCCCATGGATCTCGTAGCCGACCTAGTAGATTACCAGATTATGGACTGTCTTCTTTACAACTCTTCGGTCTGCCCGACCTAGGGATCGCAGATCTTTCAGAAACAGAGAAATACACCTGCGCAACTCGAGCGACTAAACAGGGCATCCTCGGTAATGGGTCCCGAATAGGTCCATAGATGTAAGCCCGCTGGTACACCAGTCACGTGTACGATACTACATATACCCGCCGCGCGTCGTAGAGACAGCAGTCACCCCTTGTACCTGTACTTCGTAGTCGCCCATACAGAGCATGGTCCTGTTCTGTTTGTCCGCCCGTTTCAGTGGTAGGCCACGGCAGGTTTCCAATAGATCTTGAATGGTACCGGTGGGGTCATGGAGAAGTCCGAACCAACCCAATGGACATCATGCCGGTTATTAGCTGGTACGTTCGACTGACTACGTATAATCTGCAGCTTCTGGGCTTCTTATCTGATTGGCGAGGAATTCGATGTCCGCTCCGATTCAAACTTTATACTCGTCCCTCCAGGAACGCACGGGTTGACTGGCGACATCCCCCTATGACAGCTGGGGATACATTGTCGACAATGCAAGTTATAGCTAAATATATTGAGTTTGTCAGAACATGGTCCAAATGAAAACTACATTCGAGCTATCCAGGTCGTCGCTCAACGGGAGAGTTGCAAGGAGCGTACTATCGGGTGAAATAGCGAGCGGGAGATGATAGGGGATACTGAAGCCCATTTCAGTGGACGCCATAGGATCCCAAAAGTATGTACCCAACGTTGAACTGCTAGGAGTGGCCGCGGCCACGATGAATTTGCCATCGTTCGAAAGAGTCTGAAAAGAAGGAATGTCCTTGGTCTCCGTTGATTTGGTCATCAGATTGACGACCACCAGGGATCGGTGGAATCCAACCAAGACTTGGTGTCCACTGTTCAGCCAGTTAACGATTATGGGGCGTTCGTCCTGGGAAACTTCACTATCGAAAGAGCCGAGGGGGACTTCCAGGCACCGAGTCAGCCGATCGCAGGAGATATCCCATACGTGAAGAGTCGAAGGCATGGTGACATGGCCGTCGGTTATCTTGCCCGCCGTACCGACAGCGAGGTAGTCACCTGTAGGTGAGAATCGCAAAGAGTCAAGGTACGGACCATGACCACAACTGCAAACTGCAAGTCGTTCTCCAGTGGGGATGCTCAACAGAACGATCAACCCCGTACTGTCACCAATAGCAGCTCTCGATGAATCCGGCGAAGCGTCCACCGCTGCGAAGTATGACGTTTGCATTCTTCTGTAATAATGCATAAATTCAGTGGAAATACCACTTAAAATGTTAACAGGGATTCCACCTTCCACTAGAAACCTCCAAATCCTCTGAGCGTTTGCGTTCACATATTTTGTTCTGGGTTGCTACATCCCATATGGTCACTCGGTCGTCATGCCCAGCAACAAACCATCTCCCGTCTCTTGAGATAGTGCAGGCGTTCACATCAGGCATTGACATGAATGAACCTACTCTCTGACCATCTGATACTCGCAATTGGACCGCCCCGTCTAGAAAAACTTGTATCATGTGCTGACCATCTGGGAAGAAGGCGAGAAACTTTATGGGTTCTTCAGTATGAATTTCTTGCAAAAGTTTCGGAACAACTATACAAACGGTTTTCAAAACCAACGGCTATAGCATTTTAAGGACTTCCTACCTACTTTGCGCACTAGACATCTTCATTTGCGAGATACGATGGTAGGTGGAGCGCAAGTTATCGCATTCTGAGTCGTTGAAGCTGGCATGTGGCAGGACCAGGGCAGGTGGAGTGATCGGATTCAGGGCCGATCCCCAATTGGTGGACTGTCAAGTGGCGCAGGGTCGCCTGAGGCGATCCAACTTCCTAACCAAGTTCGAATACACCGTCACATTGCTCCAAGTTGCAGGGAGTCGGACAACTTAGGCTGCCACTCAGGTTGGTTGTCAGTCGTTTCTGCTCTTCTATTAGAACTTGCATCAGGCGATCTAGCCCCCATCTCTGAGTTAAATATATTCCAGATCATTGCACAGGGTTGAGAGACGGCGGATAAATTTCTCTTGACACTTGCTGATTCACATGCTGTTTTGTTGCAATGTCCAACTTTCCTTCTCGGCGAGCTCGGCCAGTGCATGAATCGAATACTGCGAGCCAATTGACGGGTAGCGTATGTTTGTTAACATCCAGCATCCAGTCACAGGTAAACCACGGCGGGAATCCCTCAGCTGTAATAACTGTGTTGCTGATAGTTGAACATTGCGCGTGAGTCTTCTATTCCTTGTCGAAGTCGCTGCTGAGATCGACTAGACACGAACTTCTAGACATTTGCCAAATCCCGAGCTGTGCAGCACTCTCGACCCCCAAGGCGACCAAAATGGTGTCAGACCGATATACACATACTATGGGATACGCCGCCGCCACCGTCGCATCGCCAGTGGCTTGCATCAAGGCGAAAACACTTTACCCTGGTACGCTGTGCATCAGAAACTTGATACTTCCGTTGACCAGACTGTCGCGATGTTGGATGTTCTCTGGGTACATAAAATCATCTATGGCCGATTTGGCCTCTGTATCAGCTTCGTTTTCCTTCATTCTCCGTTCGTGTTTGGGATGAAGTTACAGAATTGAATTCTGCGACACTAGCTACGCTCGTCCCATATGCACTGGGGTTTCCGCACCTAGCGAACTTCCCAGAATATCGTTCGCTTGCGGGCTTATCACCACAAGAGGTCCGAGCTGTAGCACGAACCTTTAATAATGCTCTCGGTGCACAACCTCTCCCGCCTCCCATCATGATACATCCGCAAATTTGGTGTATAACCGGCCCACCCATACCAGCCTGATCGGCCAAGTGACGTTCGTGGTCCCTGCCCAGGGTTGCATACGCTGGCTTCTCACGGTGTAAGTGACCAGAGATCTCAGTGAGCATGAACATAGTTTTTTCGCAAAATATATCAACTCTAACGTCGTGGCCACTCCTGTTTAGATCATCAATGCTATCTAAGAGGGTACGTAGATTGTTATAGAGATCATTGTTGAGATATTGATCTGACAGAAACTTGCAGGTTTCAACATGGGACGATTCCTAGCTTTGTTTCTCACTTATACGGTATGTAGAGTATTCCATGTTTCTCTCCTTCCTAACCGATGCATGGTGTTGGAAACGAAACATGCATTCGTTGTTGACGGGAACCATTCGACCAACTTGATGAACATTGGTGCAAACACGACTACAGAGCATGAATTCACTCCCTGACTTAACATCCACGGCAATTTGGAAGGTACAGTTTGTATATCTTGGGTCCTCCCAATAACCATGCGCTGATCTGTCGACTCTCGACTTAAGGTGATGCTAGCACCACTCGTGGTGACTATTATTTCGGTAACAACTACAGTTTCAACGAGACCTCGTTTGATCAAGTAGGTACAAGTCATCACCCATGTCGATTTCCCTCATACCTTTCACAACTCGAATATGCCGCCAATCTCGTCGGGGATGGCTTCATCGCCTTCGAACTGCAGCTCTGGACGTGGCACTCCGCATCAACGACTCTATTGCACGCAACCCGACTTTTTCATTTGATACCCCGCGATACCAAACTGCCTACGCCGAAACAATTTTCCCTCTGACTTTCTTCGTGAACAATCAGACAACGAATATGACACTCAACCTTACACTGCAAGGCGCACGGAGTTTCTTTGGGCTGCCCAGTACCCCAAGGGATTCTACCGTCGTCGTGGCTCATGGGACTTTGCCCAGATACTCCCTATATTTACCAAGGTATTCGACTCGATCGGCGTGTTACCGGATCATAACGAAGACGTGGGCAACTATGTAGTAAATCCAGAGGACTCTGGGAGCGTACGTTGGTTTCGCTGGTCAGGCGCGTCGTGCAATCGTACCGACACTTCTTAGTTGTGTTATGCTTACCAGAAACAGGTAAATGTGGCGGCTCAGATGTATCCTAACCCAACGCCCGAACTCGAGGCTGCGGTCAAGTCCAACTTGGTACCAGACGCTGGGAAGCCCGAGCTGCGAACAACTTTTCCCGTATGGACAGTGAGGCAATGGACGAGGTTACATTGATGGCTACTATGCTGTGGAGCCCGAGATATCTTTCTTTTCATGGGTAATAGAAGTTGGTTCCTTGAGGCACGATGTCAATGTGTTGGCGTACTTGGTGATTCAGACTCTCATGGGTGTGTGGGAAGCCGTGGTAGGAATAAATTGGCAAATCAGGTTGTTGACCGCCACTACTAGGCTTGTCCCAGAGAGACAGCTCACACTGCTATCCGAGCAGCCGCGCATGAGGGTGGCCCTGAACCAACCCTGACAACGACTAGCAAACTTGATGTAAAACGACGGAAGGTCTTACTACTGCCAACAGCCTGCTTGAAGCAAGGCGAATGCTCCGAGCTCACCGCACCCCTTCTGATCATAGGAAAGTAGACGGCCTCGTTGCCGCTGCCCCGTGGAGACCTGATCGGAAAAAACTCGGCGAGCGGCTCACACCGGTGCGATAGAAGGGAATCAAACCTCACCGCTGGGCGTCTCATACAACCCTTGGCCCACATGCCAACATGGATCTCAATCCTTTCCATCACTTGGGGCTCCACCTTCCTTTTCGTCGCTACAGTGGCCCGATTCCGAAAGTACTCTGTCCCACCTACGTGATGACCTCGCGTACACATCGCTGGATCTCGCCCATGATACTTGATCCTGTGTGCTATCACGCTGGTATTCTACCAGTATAGACTGTGGAAATGAGGTCGGTGTCTATTCGTACTTCCACTGTTCTACGTTGAACAGGGGAAGAATTGGTCCAGGTCATTCATCTCCCTGCGGCAGCGCTGCGCTCTGCTGTGCCAGTCACATCTGCCAATGATCCGATCCAAAGACCGTCCTTCCCTATCCAGGAGTTCGCCAAAATAGATAGGGGGTTCATCTAATTTCGAGGTACGTCCCACCAACATCCACCCTATTTATGTATAGGCATACATGGGCGCGCGTAGTACGTCAAGGGCAGGTTACGGAACTATTAGCTTTCAAAGCATATCCGGAGCGTACGGATACATTAGATAAGTGGTTTGAGCACAGGATCCCCTGCACAGCGTCCACTGGGCGTAACCCCAACTGGGCCCCAAATACGTATCGATCTGATCTACGGTAGGCGCCCCCTTGAAAATGATCGGCATTCTCTTCAAGAGAAGAAACATACATATACGACTATCGCAGCAAGCATGCAACATTAATAATGACGAGGAACGATATCTCACGGCCTTCATGTAGGAACAGGCGCTCGGCATCCTTATGGAGCCGCGGGCACGTTGTAGCCCCTTCCGCGTGCTCCACCACAAACGTGATACGATCTTCTCTCAGTTCTTTTCGTGCCTGATTCTATGTAAGGTCAGTTTGTGATAATGGTTCACAGCCTCGATGGCTCCAGCCATGCCCGAGCCTCGTGCAACAGTGGAGCACGTTTAATTCCACTACAACGTTTGCCCACTTGGGCAAGGCTTCTCGCACACCTGACCCAGACGTTATCGCAGCTATCGGAAAGGAATGAATGCAAAGATTACACTGAGATAAACTGGGCAACGGCGACCACGAGAGCGCATTGGGGAGCACCTCCCCAAACGGAACGAGACCGACAATACACTACTTGGTTTCCTCTGTAGTAGTTCCCTTGATTACCACCGGGATTACCCCTGTCAATGAACGAGAACAATCAATTCATCTGCACGAAAATGGGCAACATTGAGACTTGCCTCCTGTGGGGAGAGTCCAACCGCGGTGCTTTACAAACTTCAAGAGGGCACCGAGGAATCCACCGTGCGATGTGATGGATATGACTGTGATGACCATCAACTTCCGATGCCGGCGGGTAAAGGTAAGATCGGTGCACACCTTGCTCTTCGTCATTGTCAAATATCACATCCAATGCTTTCCTGCCTCGCTCTACAACATCCTCGTGCACCTCGCGATAATCTAGTGTCCAGAGGACATCCTCTTCGGCGAAACCATCCTCAAACAGGTATTCTGGGAATTCCTCGTGTATCTCCGTGCGTGTCCGTCGCTTATCAGGGGTATGAACGCCGTAGTATTCGCGAATGTCCTGTGAATGTGTGCAACAGCATGACGCGTTTACAAGGAGACGAACTCGTCAGACTCGCCTCGACGATGGTGACCTTGATACCGAAAAAGGTCGCGTGATCAAATGTCAGTTGGTTCGTCCGTATCGCACGCGTCAGCGGACTGGTGTAAAACTTTCCTGGGACGGGGATGCCGAAGGGGATTTCTTCCTTCCACGCCGATTGGGCGTGCCGAGCCTGCTGTTCGCCTATATCTGTGAGCCGTGGATCGGCTGGAATTCGGAGGTCAGACCACATGCAGGCAGGCTCTGGCTATCCTAAATAAAAATGTATTACTCACGTCCCCATACGATATCATCATCGCAGTTGAGTTTCACCCAGTAACTAGACTGATATCGAACAAGAGATCGCGTCGGCTTGCAAAACAAACTCACTCCTTGAATGCCTGGTGACCCGATACCACGCACGGATATCAAGAAACGAATTAGAGATATGCAGATAGATGACACGACGAAGACCCACGTTAAAGCCATACTTGTCCTCGGCCACATTATCTGGAAAGACCATGAAATGAGACACGAGTGGACATGATATGAATACGCACGAAAGCCCTGTCCGTGTCTGCCTAGGAAAAAGACCTTGTATTGAACGCCTGGTGCTGCGTCCTTATTGAGCGCCTTGATCTTGGTGGCGAACGTCGACCACCGCTCGGGACTTTCGTCTATCAATCCGAATCGGGGGAGTATCTGGAGTACATCAGCATGCCTCAGCCCATCGATGATAAGAGCCAATGCGGACTCACAGGCTAGTGGGAATACTCGTTGAATGATGCATCCAGATGAATGCGGGTGGTGGCTTTGTATCACTGGCATGCGTACCTCTGGGGTATACTTTGTTTCCGGATCATCCTGGACAAAGAAGCCTGGCA
>JBBPRA010000333.1:0-29050 GCA_038092775.1 Boletus rubescentipes | reverse complement strand
ATATGAGATCAGAATAGTATGCTAGATTGTAAGTATATGTTGCAATATAATGAGATATGGCATCATTGTGTTCAAAAGAATAGAATATGATGTTGTAATGATCAGCAAAGTATGATATGGAATGATACCATAATGATGTGACTGATCACATCAATAGTAATCAGTAGTGATCAATACCGAGTAGAGTGATTGATTAATGTTAATCACACGTATCCTAAAGAATGTGAGTCATGCTCATTAGCATCAGTCACAACACTATAATAAGTAATAATCATGAAGAGTAAACTGGACATTACAACATTGATTTCCAACAGTACTCCCTCCATCCTCTGCAGGGATGGATCTGCTGTTGCAACTTGAAGACCTGCACAGACTTGTCTTGGCCTTGGTCTCTCCATGGTGTCTCTGCAAACTTCTTAAATCCTGCCCCTGAGGGGTTGACACTCGGATGATCCCTTTATCCTAGCTTCTTCTCTGATTCTCCAGTTTCTTGGTTGATGTGGAATTTGTTCTCTGTCCCCAACTCGCAAATGGATGGGTAGCAGTAAGGCTTGATGATATCACCAGATCTGTGGATGTTCTGCTGCACCTTGTTTTTCCCTGTTCCTTCCTTGCTAAGACATTGAGGAAATCATCTGCATTTGACACCCGCATGGCATAGTGGGTTGAGCTTACATCGTATGCTCTGTGCAAGGGTCATCTGCTGTATTTGTTAGGACCATGCATCTCCCGATCAACTCCGGAACTCCGGAGTTGTGTGGTCAAATGGGACCTGGCTTCAGAATATGTGCCACAGCCTTGTTGTGATCCATTGTCCCGGCTGAGGAGATCAAGAGGGACTCAAGAGCGGATTTGGAGATCAGGACATGCTGTCATAGTCAATATTCCAGCTAAGGAATATGTGCAGAGTGCTACAAGTATATATATGAGGAAGCAGAATGGAGATTAGTAAAGTTGTACTACAGATTCATAAGCTGATGTGCAATAGCTGGAGCGATGCACTGGAGGTCAGGATGCCAGAGCTGTGTATATAGCCCCGCATAGGATTGGAGGTGGAATGAAGCGGATGGACTAAAGTAAAAGGAGTAAGGAGTTGACATACATGGAATGAAGGAATCATAAGGGTATATATAGGAGATACAACTCTGGAGATCTTGAGGTGCCAGGTGCGTGAGGAAGCCCCGGAGTTCACGGGAAAAAGAGCAGAGTTGCACAGGAGTGCCGGAGTTGGCTAGGAGTTAGCCCGGGATATGACAGCATTTTCTTTTGCTATGCTTGGAAGTGGATCCCGGATTTTGGTGAAGCTGTGGGCCTCATTAGCATGGTGAGCTGACTAGCTCCTGGTGTGTATCCTTTCTTTGTGTAGTTGGGAGTCCACAGACACTCCATCCAGTTGTGGTGGTGGCTTGGTGGCATGAAGAGTTTGTTTGTTAACAGGGGATATAGTTGGGCTATACTCCCTCTCCTTTTCCTTTTTTAAGATCTGGCTGTGTGGCTCTCATGTGCTTACATCTGGATCTCTGCCCTCTGAAGCACTCCCCACTGTATCATCTATGTCACCCTCCTTATCCACATCATCCATATTTGCATCAGCATCTTCATCTTCCTTGTCTGAGCTCAGCAGTGGCAAATATGTCTACTGGCTTACATTTCTGACAAGCACAGATGAACTCTAGAAACCTCAGGGCATCAGACTTTAGCATATGACTAGGGTCCCCTGGGAACAGGAAATTTGGTGGAAGGTGGTGAGCCACCACAAGTTGATGTCTATATCTAGGAAGCGTTTTGAATGGGGCATTTGCTCTTGGTCATTTGCATGCAAGTCCTCTTATCACAGTCACGGAATAAATTTCTGATGGACTAAGAATAAGTGTTTACATACTATAGTGGGCAGTCAGAAAGCCCCTCACTATTGATTGGCCTTGCACCTGACCAAACACTCACTTGATCTCAGTGCATGTGTGTTGCCTATGTGAACAAGTCACTTTCCTTGCCCTTTCCTCGTGAATAACTGCATGATTGATCTAGGATTGAATAGTGGATGTCCAATGCTGGGGGAGAGTACAAATCCAAGGCTTTTGACTTGATGCTCAAGGAACAGGGGATTCGCATTCTCCAGAGTGCTCCCCACACTCCTCAACAAAATGGTCATGCTGAACGATTCATGCGCACTGTAATGGACAAATCAGAGGCTATGTGCCACGAGGCTTGCATCCCTGAGAGTTGATGGGAATTCTCAATTGCCCATGTCACACATGTATACAACCATACACCACTTTGCTGTTATAATTGGCCAACCCCTTTTGAGGTTCTGCATGGATCTCACCCAACATAGCACACCTGCATGTCTTTGGATGTGCTACATATGTGCACCTCCCAGAGGCTGTGTGGGCCAATAAAATGGCTCCTGAGTCTGAGCTTATGGTGTACATTGGTGTGGCCCCAGGCAATGAGTCAAACCTCTTATTCATGAGGTCCCCCAACCATGTCCTATTCACATCCACACATGTGCTTTTTAATGAAGCCTGTTTCCCCCACTGTGTGAAAACAACCTGCATGGAACCTACTGCACAGGTTGCACCACCCATCACTGGTGTGAATGAGCCTTGTTGCAAAAGGATTCTCTCAAGTCGAAGTTGTAGACTTTGACAAAATCTTCTCTCCAGTTGTGAGGTTTGAGACTGTCCGGCTTATGCTGGTTCTCACCACACTGGACAACTGGCATATTGAGTCACTCGATGTTCATAGCGCCTATTTATATGGCAAGCTAACTGAGAAAATATACATAAAGCAATCAGGAGGCTTCAGAGTTCCTGGGCAAGAGCACAAAGTGCTCTGCTTACAGCATGCCCTATATGGCCTTAAACAAGCCCGACTTGCCTGATGGGAGACTCTTAATGAGTCCATGAAAGAACTCGGATTTGAATGTCTGAAATCCGATGCTGATAACTTCCTTTACTGGAAAAAAGGCATGAACATTGTAGTTGCTGTTGTCTACGTTGATGACACACTATTTTGTGGTCCTACCAAAGCCATAGTGAATGAGATCAAAGGTCTCATCCCCAACTTTACATGGGAATGGATTTCAATGCGATTGTTGGGTGCTGTCTCTCTGCCTTCCCTTGCTCAGATAGTCCTTCCAGACAGTGCAAATGATGACTCACTGGAGGTGGATTATGGTGATTCAATACTACTCTCTAGTAGTAGTTAAGCTCTGTCTGGAACAAGCTCCAGACTTTTATTCCTCAATGGTTAATCGGGTATCACATGCTTGTGGGAAATCATGACCATTGAAGAAGCTTTTTGACAAGAGCATCTTTCCAACCTGTACATTCAACTGAAGTTCCTCAGTTGTGTGCCACATGATGGCCTTTGGACTATCTTTGCCTTTGGATCCTATGTCCCTCCCATGGTGGTTATCTCATCCTTGGGCGTGGTCAGTTAATCAGTTTCCCCTTGGCCCCACCATCTTGGTGCCAGGGCCTGGCACCATCTGTCACAGAAACATTGCCCTTCAGCCAACCAATATAAAGCAACATTGAGAAATACTAATATCTAAGCTTAATGTTTGATTCAAGGAGACATTATTAATGTCTTATAGATATACACCTGATCTTTGTTTATCGTGAGACTGTGACTCAACTTCAACAGCATTACTCAGTTGGATGATACTTATTCCGAATTCATGAAACACTGGGTTGAATGAGTCATGCGAGGATGGTGGCAGCCTGTGCATCCAATTTAAAGGTCAGCATTCCAATGAATCAGCAAGTCTTTCTAAAGGATTATACCTGACATGATTGTGGTCACCTCTTTCTGGTTCCAATGCCCTTTGCTTCTTGAGACTTGCAGTCATGTCTACCATGGTATCTTACCACCAATATCTTGCTATTGATGGAGCTGCTCACCCACGCTATCCACACTGTGTCACCCAAGAACACACTGGATTCCAGCATGTGACATCCTGCCACACGAGCTATGTGAGGGGGAACTTCGTATATGTTCAAAGGAATGGTGAAGTCGCACACGAGAAGAAAAGGGCATTGGAACCAGAAAGAGGTGATGACAATCATCTCAGTATAACCCTTTGGAAAAACTTTCTGATTTATTGGAATGCTGACTTTTACATTGGATGCACAGGTCCATTCTCCCTTGCACGATTTTTGCGGACCCCAGAATGTACAATGGTTCCAGGGGTAAGAAGTTCAAAGAATGGTGGACACACACCTGGACGGAGTTCATAGCCCTGGTGAAAGGAAACTTCCAGTTGACAAATGAGAAGATTGGAACAGGAAGGCACTGTTGTCCTTGAAACAAGGGTTCACTCTGATGGACACATTCATCACAAGGTTTGACATGTTCCAAGCTCTGGCTGAGTACCCAGAGGACCAGCTCATTGAGCTGTTGGAACAAAACGCTGATTGGCAAATTGTCAGAAGGTTGATTTTGGAGAAAGGACGCTACACATCAGTAGCCGACTTTAAAAAGGACTTGAAGCAAGCAGGGAGCAGAAAGCAGCTCCTAAACTTTATCAGGTCAGGAATGGCAGAACAGGGACCCCAATGCCATGGACATTGGTGCCATCACTTTGCCGACCACGCTCGCGAAGGCCGCGACACGCCCGATGGACCTGATTGTACTTCCGAGCACAATGAGCCTCGTCCATGACGACGAATCCATAAGTCCGTCAGTAGACAGTTTCTTCTGATTTATTTTGGTACCGGGCGCTTGGAATGGCGAGCCCGACCTTCTCTTTGAGTCCCGGCACCTCAAACACGATGCTCGCGCATCTTGCAGGGACTGTGCTCAGAAGTCAGCAACGGTTGAGGAGAACAAGTAGCGCTCACAGTGTGAGTCGCTAAGACAATGCGTTGTGCCAAATGTTGCTTGATTTGCTCGAACAAATCCGCCTACCAATTTGCGCGATATTCGTGTCGTCCTAGGTATGGAAACAAGTCGAACGCAGCGTGTACGAGGAAACGTTTGATCTTGCTTTCCCACTGAACCCGGAGAATCACAGGGGTGACAATGATGTGGGGAAGATCAGGGACGTTCGCATCCACACCATTGAATTTGCGACCATCTGCGTAATTTATGCCCATATTCAATTCTCATGCTCAGCCACTGGCATTGGGCCCATATCGCCAATTATTAGCATTGGATGGAATACTGATGCCATAGTCAACAATTTGATCTTGGGGACAATATTCTACCTTGATTATCAATCCTGATTGGAAATGTTCATAACATCCATTGGAAGTGACAGCTGTGCAATGCCCCTTGGAACAGGGATTATAAGCAAGCATTAAACTTGACTAATGGCCTTTGCCAGGACTTGAACATTGAGCAGGTTTCAGGCACTCCAATACATATTCATTGTATTTGGTAATCAGCACTAACTCACCCTTTAGAAATCAAGATCATGCTCTATGCATTTGCTGGCACTGTTTACAGGTGAGTGGTATTGAAACTTTGCTGTATGCATTTTTCCTTGTGACTTTGATATTTTTTTTATTCATACTAGCTATTGGTGAACTATGTATGATAGTATACAAGAGCCAAGGACTTAACTGGCATCCCTTATCCATTCTCCAGACTTTTACTAATCTCCATTGTTCCATTACAAATCCTATGTACTCCCTTCTCATATATAATCTTGTAGTACAACTCCTGTATTCCTTAGCTTCATTATCAATTTAGTCTTCCTTCATTTCTGATCTCCAAGTCCTAGTGACTACCCCTACATTCCTTAACCTCCACACATCCAATCTCTGACCTCCATCTGAAATCTGGAGCAATGACCTAGCAAGGGGGCAGCACATAAGCTGAACCCAACACTCTACTTTCCCGCAACAACTCCAGAGTTCTGGAGTTAAGCCCAGAGGAACCCAGACTGTAACACCTTGTGTGAGCATGTCCTTGAAAATGGAGTCTTTGCTATGAGAGTGGATAATAAGTCATCTAAACAGGGCAACCAAGGGCAACAAACCAGATGGTGTGAGCACACAATGACAAAGAAATGATGGGGAGAGAGCATATTAATGATAGATAGTGAGGAGAAGGAGCAAAGAGTGCATGACAGTGATGAAATGGAGTATGAGGGCAAGAATATGTTAAGGGGGCTCTTGGCAATATAGCTGAAGTAGCTGCAGGTAGAGAAATTGTTGGCAAGCCATGGCCATGCACAAAGTGTGCAGGATGGGTTAGACAGCAACAATGAGGGAAGAGGAACAAGGGGTGTGAGAGAGGATTTTCTCATCTCTCCTCAGTGATATACCACATAGGACAGCATTTTTCCTGGGCATTTCCACCCTGAGCCCTAGTAGAATAAGGGTACTTTCCTTAAGTTAACTTGGGATTTGGAGTGCAATTTATTCCTGGTGTGCAGAAAACTGCCTAATGAAGGCTCATAAAGAGGGATGTCATAATTTAGCAGTGTTCTTTATAAGGCTTATTATTCAGGCCCATTAGATGTCATAATATTATCTATCTCATAGCAGTCTGATACTTGAATGTCAGTTATTAAACGGTCTGCCAGCAGATATATACCTGTATATGCTCACAAGCATTCTGACTTCATAATGAGAATTATATATATATATTTATCTAGTGATATAAAATTGATGATTATTAGTCATATATATCTAGGTATATCAGCACCTCACCAATTTCCTAATGCCATACCATACCATAAGTTCATTCTCACTGGGGCAGGCTGGATCAAGGGACTCCTGGAGGGCCATCCTGATTGCATTTGGAGTAAACTTGGAGTTCACAAACTTATCTTTAGAATACTTGTTGCTGAACTGCAGAATGCTGGATACCTTGCCACAAGAAATATCATGACTGAGAAGCAGCTTGTGATTTTTATATATATTTGTGTAATAGGGTTCTCAGTCCATCATATTGGTGAGTGATTCCAGTGAATCCTCATTGTGTTTTCTTTACCATAGATCTATTGGAAGTATGTTCAGCTCCCCCACATTGATGATCTGACACCTAATGCTATCATTGAAGATCCATATTTTGTCCATATTTTGAGGATGCAATAGGTGCCATTGATGGGAGTCACATTCTGTGCACACCATCTGATGACAAGTGCAAGGCAACTTGGAACAGAAAAGGTTTCACATCCCAGAATTGTCTTATATGCTGTGATTTCAACTTGAAGTTCACATATGTCCTCAACAGCTGGGAAGGATCAGCCACTAATGTGATGATCTATCACAATGCCCATATTCATGAACTTGCCATTCCTCCTGGCAAGTAATGTTACAACTCTTCTTTTGCTTCATTCCATGCCCTGTTCTTTCCATATGAGTCGCTTGACTCATCCTGCTTACTTCATATTTTCCTTGACTTTCTGTCATATCTTGTTCATCCTGCTAGCCATCTCTGGCCCTCTGGCCCAACTCCATGTTCAGAAGACATGAACTCCAGAGTATTTTCGCTCAGAATGCTACTCTGGACCTCTGGACCTCCATTACATTCTCCTTCTTGTCTCTCCATTTCTATATGTCCATATCCATACTAGTTTCACTTTGTACATACCTCTGATTCTGTGCCAGACTGTGTGCACTGCTCCAGCCTTCAAGTATCCACTGCACAGCCTAGCATCTACTTATTCATTCTGCAGACTTTTACTAATCTCCATTGTTCCATTACAAATCCTATGTACTCCCTTCTCATATATACTCTCATAGTACAACTCCTGTACTTCTAGAATAGCTTCATTATCAAAATTAGTCTCCCTCTGTCCTGATCTCCAAGTCCTAGTGACTATTCCTACACTCCTTAATCTCTGCACATCCAACCTCTGACCTCTGACCAAAATCTGGAGCAATAATCTTAGCAAGGGGGTAGCACATATGCTAAACCCAACACTCTATTTTCCATGACAACTCTGGAATTATGGAGTTAAGCCCAGAGGAACCCAGACTGTAACACTTTCTACCATTTTCCTTGACTTTCTACCATTTTCTTTTGATTACTCAGTGATTGTTCTATAAATCTTCCACCACATTCTTCAACTTGTATTACTAACACCTTCTGCAATGTTCCACTCCATTCTACTCAGTTCTTTTGCTTACCTTATGAAATCTAGACCTAGCTATATAAAGCCCCAAGTTACACCATGTATTCTTTAGCTTAACCTATCTAAGAATACATCCCATCTTTGTTGCTTTCCTTGCCTCTATAAGTCTCTGTCCTACTTAGAAGTACTCTTAGCTCTTTACTTTAAACTCTTGATTCTTGTCAAGAAGTCCTTGCACAAGTTCCCATCACCACAAGCCCTATATGACATGCACCTTTGATCTTGCTGGATCTATGCTTGGCCCTATCTGGGGCCAAGCATAACAATAGGTTAAGCTCTTGAACTGAAGCTCCCACAACTATAGTCTTCCACCATTTCCCACCAAATCCCTTACCCTGACTTTTGCTGGAGGAGACCCTGTCCAGTCAAATTATTCCCTGAATTAAAAGAACATTAGGAAGAAGACACCCCTGACCTTGATCTTGATGTTGCCATTCCTTCCACTGAAGAATCTGACAAAACTTTAAACCTTGCCTTCCAGCTCACCTTCAGTCTACTAACTCTTTCAACTTCCTGACAAATCATCCTTCTCTGAACTTATGCCAATTGCTCCACCAACCATTCCCTCATCCTTTTCTTCTATCCTAGGACCTGCCTTCTTTACCTTCACTAACCCACCTCAAAACTCCATGTCATGCTTGAAGCCAACTGAACTCCACATTGGAGTACTGATGCCTATGATGGCTCCTACAAAACTGCTACCAAATGGTTGAATACCATAAGATCTTACCTCATAGTCAACAAACCCATTTACAACATTGATGAGCAACAAATCACCTTCACCCTCTCATACATGAGCAAGGGATCTGCTGCCACTTGGACATCCACCCTCTGGTAACTTGCCTTCACCTCTGCAACCCTTTCACTTGGAACCTTTGAAGACTTCATAAAGAAGTTCAAAGAGTCCTTCGAACACACAGATATACCATTGCCTGGCTTTCTATCACCTGAATGGTCAAAGACAAGGACATTTTTCACCCTTTCTTGACCAATTACATCTTCTCATTCAAAAACAATGTTCTTACATATCTGATCCTTCTCCTCTGGCATCCCTTGCACTCTTATGGGGTGAGTTTACTCCATGGATATCTCTCCTGATACCATTACCACCTGCTGTCACATTTATGGTTTTGCTGTACCTCATTATCAATATTCCCTCAGCACCCTGGAAGACAAGATTTCACAGTCTGTCTGCATTGCAAAACTGATACTGGAGAAACTGTGTAACTCTCATTGAGAGGTGCAGACCGACATAAAGAAGGTATATGACATGGTCCCAGACTTCATTTATGCGATCCAAAAACAGTCAAATGGCCGCCAAGTCCCATACCCATTCCTGTGACCTGACAAAGGTACCAAGTCCAAACCTTTCAACCATTGTGAGGAAGAATGAGTATCTCACTTCCCTGTATGGCACCTCCTCCAGGAAGCAGTAGCCCCTTTTCACATTTTTGATATTATCTTCAATGTGAGACATTGGCAATGGCGCTGGCCAGGTCAGATCACTGCTGAGCCAAATGAAAGAGTCCTTGATCTGCTTTATCAACTCCTGTATCTCTTGCCTAAGAGCAGCCAAATACAACATTTTCATCCTGATTTTGATCCACTTGAAATCTGGATCTAGAACACCTTTGGAGCTTTTGTTTGTGAGAGTGCAAGGGCCATGGTGAACTGCTGAAGTTCTGATATCATGTTGAATGTTGACAGTCATTCTAGCTGGAGTGCGAGTGAATAGTGGTGGCTAACTCACCTGAATAAGCAGGCATGTATGAGAAAAGGATTATAAAATGACATAAAAGGTAGAAAGGGACATATTCAACTCACTTGATTATGCCTTCCCATGCACGGCCTCTCTCCATTCTTAAAAACCAGAGCCTTGTGAAGTGTGGTAAGCTGGCAAAAATACTTCAGCTTTGACAACACAGGTGTTAAGTTGCTTGCCTACATGAAGGTACTATCATCACCCAACACCAATAACCAGATGAAGTGCACTATCAGATCTGCCCATCTCAATAGCATCTCAGAACCAGGATTGTGGATAAGGCTCCAACAGAACATCTGGTATTCATGTTGAACTGTCATTAGCTAAGATGCCTCCAGTCATTGCACAGCTCCCTTTAGACATTCAATGAGCACACTGAGCTGCATCACTTGATGCTCTGTGTATTCAAAAATTAGCTTGCAGGGATGCCCTTGTCTTACCTGTATCATTGCCCTAACCATCTGGACAAAGAGTCTGATATAATTGTTGTCATCATTTGACTGCATCATAAAGTACCATTTCAACCTGGTTGGTAAACCATGGTTCCATCAGTACCTTGCCTGTACAACTGTTGCTGACCTCTGCCTGAAATAAGACCTACTATGCTGCAGGGTCAGCAGAAATGGGTTTGCTGAATGCTCAAGTTTCTTCCAGGTTGTTTTGTGGTGACCCAGCACAGTCCTCTGCAAAACGTTGAAAATGCCATCCTGCTTGTCCACCACATGCTTCCCTTTTAAGGCATGCACAGCGCGACACTGATCCACATTCTCCTGGATCTCTGGCATAAACCTGTTCCAGCATGTAATGTTTAACAACAGGGGGTGATCTTGGGAGCTATCCACAGCCATGACTTCATTGAAACCTCCTCCCTGTAGGAACACCACACACAGATAGTTGTGCATGTTGATGTCCAATGAGGCTGTCAGGTCTGGGTTGACCTTGAAGTAAATGTGGCCGATGCCAAGGAACAGCACTTGCACTTTTGATGCTTGATACTTTGTCATGGCCAGAGTTCCCCCTGTGTGTTTCTCCCTTCCATGTCTGATCATAGCCTGTAGGTTGTGAACACTATACCTGCGGTTACCATCCACAGTACATGACAAACTGTTATAGTCACACTCACTGGGACTACATTTAATGGACTTAGTCAATTTCTTTCCCTTTCTTTATCTTATCTGACTGACCATTTCAGACTTCAAACTGTGAGGAGATTCCCTATGAGAACTCACTTATCTCACACCCTTTACCATTTCACAAACACAAGTTTGCCTCATGGTGAACCTAACTTTATCCTGGACAGTTCATTTCTGTGCTATGTATGGTTATGCTGCCACACTTGGAGTTCCCCTCTAAAGCAGGCTCAATCCCTTCCCTTCACTTTCCAAGTGGTCCAAGCAGTCTTTTGAGATAACCTAGAGTACTAGCCACTTTAGAAGTGTTTCACAAACCAGTGGTGGATGATGTGATGCCTTCAACCAGTGGACCCCTCACTCTCAGCAAAGGAACTTCATGCAGGTTCTTGTAGACCCTGTTCTGCACACATATATCCTCCAGTTCCTTTTTACATACCACTGGGACAATGATGTTATGTTGCTTTTTCAAATGCCCCATCACCATCTTCAATGACAGTGCTACTTGACATCTGCAGCATATTAACATCTGTAGTCTGGTGTATAGCCAGAGCCTGAGATTGTTCAATGCTGGTGAGCTTTCTAGATACTTCCTTCCAGGAACTAGAGCCACACCAGGGCATCCACCATCTTCTTCATTAGCTCCTAGGTAATTCATCAGTACTGAACAGTGATGACATATAAATTATGCATTCTTGACAACTCACCTGCAACCATCTTGCCCTCTGTGAAAGTTCCTTGAACAGCATCCCCATCAAGGGCCTGAACACCTGCATAATGATGTATCAAACATACAATTTATTCCACTAAAAACAGCCATCACTCACCACTTGCTGGTGTGGCTGATCTGAACTGTGGTGAAACCACCATTCTCTGTTCAACTGACAAGTTCTGAGTTTCAAGCACTAATGATGAGTGAGATTTGACCCCTTTTAAACAAAAAAAATGACATTCACTCTGATACTGTCCACTGGAAATGCTGCCCACAACATCTAACAATGCTGACTCCTCATGAGATGGTATGAAAAGCTGATCTGAAACAGTCCCTTATTCTCTGGCATTAGAACCATTAAGTAAATCCTCAGAGATAAACATACTGAGTCTTGCATCACCAAATGGGATGAACAAAAACTTCACTCCATGATGCTTGTGAAGATGGCATTGAAGCCCATCCCAGTTATGATACTGCTGGGAGCAATTAGCCAGTGGGCAAGCATAGCCATTCCACTCAGAGGTTATGACATACTCCTTGCTGGAGGAGATGAATGAGAGTATGCTGTGTCTTGCTGAATGATGGTGCTGCAGGTTGGGAGCAGACTTGCAATACAAGCCACAAGCCTGACACTGGTGTAACATGGCATCAGGCCACTGGTTGTGTACAATGTCAGACATGGGTGAGGGGAGGGGTGAGTCCACTTTGCCATTTATATGGGTGCATGACAAACACATACATATCTCAGATTTTCCTGAGCTTCACACACAACACTTGGAAAATCCTGCTTGCACCAAGGGAAACAAGGGCTATGTTGGCAGTCTTGTAATACACAACCTGCATATCAATAAGACACCTGTGGACCGCAAAACATCTTCTGAGGTAGGGCCAGATGGCTGGTGTGCACCTTGGAGTGAGTAGGGACAGCTCTCCATTGCATAGCCAAGTGATTGAATGTGCCACCACAAACTTGCCCAATCCAGTGATGCTGGTGAGAAGGCAAACTCACAGGCAATCATCCTTGACATTGTTGAGAATGGAGTAGAATTCAACAAGGAGAGACTTGTGAGTTCCCGGTAGTACCCCTTAGCACTAACACATACAGCATCTTGCCCTGCTCAATGACACTTCTGCTATGATCCATGTTGGTGAGCATCTGACCACAATGTCTGGAGGTTGGACCTACTGTGGTTGGTAGTCATTGACATCAAACATCATGGATTTCATGACCCATTTCACTACTTAGAGGTCAGTGGTGGTCACTGAGTAGCTGATGACAATGGACAATGGTTAGGCTTGGTTAGCTGGCATGATAGTCTTCATGTGCTTCTTGATCTTCTTCAGGGGCTTGACATCTTCAATGAACACCAAATGAACGATCCAATCATTGCAATTTTTCTGGGCGACGAGCATCTGTTCAGAACAACAATCAGCAATGAAACAACACTGAGTGACCGACAGACCTTGATGGTATGTGATACAGGAAGACTAGATATAGAATCATTGTCTTGCAAAGGAGCTTTGTGTGGCCACACTGTTTTGAGTGTGCAGTCTGATATGTGGGAAATGGTAAGCTGGCAAATAAATATTGCCTGAGACTATAACCAAACTTTTGATGGTGATTTACAATCTTGTCCTTGTCCAGTAGGTTTCAATGAAGTTGTGGAGTCATGAGCTTGGAGGGGTTTCTGCAAGGGCTTGTAGTACTTCCTACACTCAACAACCAAAGGTGAATGTCAAGGTCATGGAGTTCACCATTGAATGTGGCCCAGCACAATGTTTGTACCAGAACTCCAATGCCAGCAAGGTGATTGTAGTTGTTTGGATGTAAACTGCCCAATCCAGTCCATGGCTTTGCATACCAGAAGCTATCATATGAAGTGCTATAGTGATGTTTGGTAGGACAGGTCTTGGATTGTTGCTGTTGACACTAAGACTAGATGTATTTGGTTCTCTCTAGTGGCAATTCATGATCAGCCTTGTCAACAGTTCAAGTGGGCTTGACTTGCCATAAAGACCAAAGTATGCTCTCCCTGAAATGCCATTTGAACGAACGCATCCAGGCTCAACCCATGGCTGGTGGTAAAGTCCTCTCCATATCCCTTGAATTTTGATGCTTTATAGTTGTTCTGACATATCAGGTCACTTAACCTCATCTCTGCAAACCAGATTCTGACACAGATCTGAGATATAAGCATCCAAATGAGTTTAGCATGGCTTGTATTGTGTCGGTCTGGGGCAGAAGTGATGCTGGAGATGACAGAGATGTGGCCTTGTCTTCCTGGACTAGTCTTGGGTGGCTTGTACAAGTTTGCATGTGGGAGGGCAGAATATGGAAGAGTGTAGATGCACTGGCAGAGGGGTTGATGGAGCACTCCAAGAACATGAGGCTCCCTGTGAACACATTAGCTGCAAATCTGATAACCTTGTCAGCATGCATGGAAAAAGGTTTCATGCTGACCATGTATCTGAGAATGGTGTGACCATTGACTCCAGTATGCTCAAAGTTGATCCCAGCTGCACCATCCACACAAACAATGATCTGAAGCTGTTGGCACACCATTGTGAATCAGTGACTCAGTCATGGCAAAACAGTACATGAATCTGAGCCTTGTCATACCACCTGTTGGTACACATTCCTACTTGAACTCCCTCTCAAAGATTGTACATTCCACATAAGAAGTTAGAGCAGAGCACTGCTAGGTTTTCTCCATTCAGGTTCAAGTTGTTGTGTTGATTTTTGACACCTTTACATGCAGGCATGGTGTCATTGAGACAGACAACAAACAATATGTCATCAATAAGACTCAAGCAAGCAGTGTTTGTTCAGTCCTTTGCAAGTGCTTGGTGAAGCAACTGAGCAAGCTATCCACTTAAGGACCACATTACTGATCTTAGTGAGGAGTGTAGAGTGAAGTAACACTTGCCACTACCCACTAAAGGGCCATAGACAAGGTAAAGAGATAGTGAAGGGAAGGGTCAAGTCTATCTTGCTTGAGGTACTTGCTGCACTTGCTTGCAGGGAAAAGACCAAGAGAACTTGACTGGAGTTCTCTGGTGGTGAATTTGGCCTTTATATACTACTACAGTGTTTGTACATGTGTATACTAGATCTCTGATCAGAGATAAGAGGGACTACTGCTATTGGTCCAGCAAGGTGTAGTGATAAGAGGGGGAATTGCTATAGGGCCAGCACTAATGTGAGTCATTCTGAGTCAGAGATAAGGGATGTGTACAGCCATAGAATGGAAGCGGAGTGGAAATTAAGAGGCTGTGCCTATGATAGGATATCTGATGAGTCAATGTAAATGAGTCATGCACAGTGTGGAAAATAGAAGCTGTGTTTAGATGTAAGGCACTCCATGGGAGCGGTGTGAAGGAGAAAAACAACTAAGTCAAAAGGAGAAATAAATGTTCATAACACTTGGTGGGACCAAGACCAAGTCTTTCAGTTTTCAGTGGTGAGCACACTGATAGAGGTGTGGGCACAAGATGAGTGACTAAAGCAGACATGTAGTTGAATGGCAAACCTCTATGATAGGAGTCCTGTCTGCATCTTGCAGGATGCCCTGAAGGTTCTGAAGTGCCTCATGTTTGGTCAAGAGAGGTCAGTTCTCATTGTTGAGTGTGTCAAACCAGTCTGAATGGATCAGATTATTCAAACAACAAAAAAGCAACCACTGTACATACAAAACTGTTCTCATCTGAGGATGACAATGTGGCAAGCAGCCTCATTTATGACCATCTTGCAGCCCCTTTATTCCTGCTTGATCAATCTCCCTCTGTGACAGACCAATGGAAAACCACACCTGTGTTGGGATCTGAGCTGTTCCAAACAATCTCATGTATTGATCCATGTCAAGTGGACAGCTACAGAGGTTATCTGGATTGAGTAATCTGGCATGAAGGTTGTGTACAAAGCTGAATGAAGATATGATGAGGGCAGCTGCACAAGGTAACTGAGATCGACGATTGGGGGTGGGATCATTCCTTGGCAAATGACATCAAGGTCAAGATATGGTTGCATGAGAGGAGAGACATACTTGAGCACAAAAAAGGAATTGAGAGTGTGGACAACTGGGTTGCTGTGTCTTGTACCTGTACCAGACATGCTGAGTGACAATGAGATGGGGTTGCAGGGCAGGCAGAGTTGAGATTGCTCACCAAAATTCTTTGATATATCTATGAGATGGAGGAATGTCAGTGCCATTTCTAGACATAATGCATAGAGACATACCTCATCCACCTTGCACCCCACTGCTTGAGATGTTCTCGAAGGACAGGACTGTTTCCCTGGAGGAAGCTCTAAATGGTGTGAGTAGTTGCAGCATGCTCATTATTGTCTTGCAAGCCATAGAGGGCATCTAGATATCACTTGCAAGTGACCTCAAGAGGCAGAATGGGCAACTTTGGGAGGGCATCCTGGTTGGCAAAAGTGGAGCTGGGGATGTGTATGAAGTATTGTTAATTCATGGAGCAAAGAAGAGAAGGGAGCTGGACTATGACAGGACTGGACTAATAAAGTAGTGACTTGTGGTGTGCTGTATGTAGAGTTAAAGGGCTATTCTCATGCCGGAACCTGTAGTTGGATGCAATTTGGGTGCTACTGCCACAAGACTTTTGTGCATTCACACCGACCAGGGAAATGCCAGACTTGATGACACTTTTTGGGATACGAAGAATGCTCCCCCTGCCTGGGCAACAATTCATCAAATTCAAAGTTCAGTGCTCAGCGTTCTAAAGCATGTACTCCAAACACTATGAAAAGTGCTGGCGGGATGAAGGGCTGGATCTCCAACACTTCTAATCATAACCATCCTTCCCAAAAGTGACACCTGAGTGTCATATACTCCACAATGCATCCACAACCCTCAGTTAATGCCCATCATGGCTTCATCTCATCCCTACCTCCTTATCATTCACAAAGTGGGCACTCAGGGAGCTAAAAAAGTGAGGGCATGTTGCCAAAAGAAGTGGAGACCTTGCGGGTGAGTGCTTGGATATGTTATGTGCATTGAACATTTATATTGAGGCAATTTGTTGATCACAAAGCTCAAATGATCATTCTTGCTACATAGGGATTTTCAGTCACCTTCCATATCGACATGATCAAAAATGTCTGAGTCAGCAAAAACAAGGAGGGTGATTATATGTACCAGCCCTCACCTTATCACAACAAGTGCTCCCAATGCGACTGCATCTTTCCAAACCCCCTGCAGACCATTAAGGGCATCTATCCATGACATGGCGTTCCCGGCAGCTTCTACTGTGAGGGCACCTCAAGATCTCTTTCTCCCATGCCCAGGACACAGAATGCTATCTTAAAGAACTCTATATGGCACGCTGTGCCATGATGAAGGGACAACAGAAGCGCACGCTCTACAAGATGTGGAGACTGGATCCAAATGTGTGTTGACAGGGGAGAGATGTTCACAGCCCAGACTATGTCACCGCAGACAACAGATGATATCCTGTGTGTGATTACAAGTTTCTGCAATGTTGTGCTGTATATGATCTGAGATTTAGACAGGACTTAGCACCAGCTTCCAGCCAGTGGTGTTATTCAATGAGAATATATTTCAGCATGATGAGAGGAGCAGACAGGTTCATGTCTTTGATGTCAAACAGGCAAGGATTGTTTCAATGCTCACAGTGTTGTTATATATGTATACTATGTCAATGTCAATGTTATTGTTGCATTGTGTCAAATATTTAGTATGTTGATGGCAGAAGTCTCCAGATTTCTATACTATAATCATTGCTACAGTGCCTAAAGAGAACAAAGCACAACATTGGAAATATAATAATAGCAGTCTGTATCATACAAAGCAAAATCAGACAGAACATCTAATATGGATGCTTATTGAAACCAGATCATCAAAAAGATACTCTCAGAACTCACAGTGGGATGCCTTCAACTCAATACCCTTGTGGCAGAAATTGTAGATACATACATCTCGTCACTGGCATCATCAACATCTATTTTGAAAAGTTTTTTGTGCATGCAAGTAATCATGTCTCTGATCAAGTACTGAGTGGCTTCATTCTCTACCTTATCAATGGCTTTCTGGGCCTGAAGAAGTTGCATAACAAGTTCACACTTTCTAAGGACAGCATTGTCCCATTTCTTGACCTTCTGCTGATGAGAGATGACAGTATTTGTCAGAGAAAACTGTTATTGTATGTTAGCAATGAGGAGAGAAGAAACTGATGTGTAAACCTTTGTTCAAAATGATTGTTCAATGTTAGTAGTAAAGGCATCTAGATCCTGGTATCTAATGCTTCCCTGGTCCAAGGAAGTGGTCTCAGGGGAACTAGAACAGATAATAAGGGGGGTGAGATAGGAGAGCCACCCTCCAGTGAGCACCCTTGTAGTGGTTGCTTGGTGATAGGGATAGGTGGAAGAGTGGTAATCCCTGAAGCATTTTGCTCAGAGAGAACAACAAATACACCACCTCCAGACTGGAAGCAGAGTGTCTGATCTACCTGCATGACTGTGCTCTTTGATGGTACAAGGGAAAGAGTGAATTTTCCATCAAGTGCACCATATTGTTAGGTTGTGAAAGGTGGAGTTTCCTGACTGGGTACAGAGAAAGACCTCAATCACTCCATTATGCACATACAAATGAAAAGTAACTACATCTTCTATATACTGAGCAATGGAATCAGACTTGAATATACTAAGCAACAGAAGTATCATAAGGGAGATAATCAGGACACTGGATGAACTTGTTATATGCCTTACAACAAACTTTCAGTGTCTCTGGATCATCATCTATCCACAGAAATGGTGCATCCCTTGGAGTTACTTCACTACTGCTGCCTTGGATGAAGGAGAAAAAGCTTGTGTAATAACCTACTTTTTTGATGACAGAATCATGTGCAGTAACAATGTCTGGCTGGTTTGTGTACTGGTTAAATTGTCCCCACATTTTGTCTGCCTGTGTGATATGGAATCTAATAAGTTCCTCAATCTATACTGGTTGGTAAGACCAATCTGGTGTGAGCATTTTAAGACAGTGTAACTTATCCAACTGAGAATCTGGCCTGCTTGCTGAGGCAAAGCAGACTCCAGGGGAGCCCAGATGCAATGACCATCAATCTTTATGTCCTCTGTAAAGCAAAAGCAACCCAAGTATGTCGGGTCATACAGAGCATGATGAAAAATCTCAGCAAGACTTGTGTTCCCAAACCATGTGAACTGCTTTGCCAGTGCCTGCAACAACTCCAATGAAGCTGGTGAAGGCAAGAGGTGTTCATGAAATAGGCTGCATTTCCTGGAGTGATCATCAAGAAGCTGTTGCAACTTCAAACAGTACACTGTGGTGAAATTTTCAGGTTTGGGAAGGATTCCCTCGTAGGTATGGACATTTTGCAGAAGCATAACAAATCCAGCATTATCATAGCAGGTCAATTGGTATATACTCCATATTGATGGATACTAAAAGGATGTGTAATGGTGTTACAGCAAGTAACCTCCCTAATAGAATATATGAATCTCAAGCATCAATGCTAACATAAAGTCACTCGCATACAATACTGAGGCACTCAATGACTGCTTTGCAAAGCAAGAGCTCCTGTTGTTGCACTTGCACATCAAACTTGGTTTCCAATTGGTGCCTTGGCACAAACACGCTCACGAGTGTGATCTCACTGTCCGTCTGCAGTTGCACTGACTGACTCCATTGTCCATTGCCCAGACACTGCATGGTGAGCCCCAGAATGGTGCCATGGATGACTCCAATGCCAGTGTTGGTCATCATCTGAAAAAGGTATCAGTTCCTCTGCCAATACAAAGTTGTGAATGGGACATACCAACTCTGATTTTGGAATGAGTGGAAGCAGATTGCTGCTGAGTGAGATCACCAGGTGAATCTCTTCAATATACAATGCCACTTCTTCCTGGCATTTTTGAGTATAATCACAATTGTATCTCTGTGATGTGAGAAAAACTTGAAGCCCTTGGACACCATGAGCATATAATATCAGGAAAACCCTCCTATCGATAATTGGGTGAAATTCTAGATAATTTCTGAAAATACACATATTTCTAGCAATTATCTTAGATTATTGATAATCACAAAGATTTATAAATGTCAGTAACCTCACAACATCATTTTGAAATTTTGAAATTATATAGATTTATTGTATTTTTGAGATATTTGAGATATTTTTGATAATTTGTTATAATTAGAACAAATTCTGATGAAAATATAGTTAAGGGTGGGCCAGAAAGTATACCAAGTAGTCTACAAAAGGTGTTCTGAACAGTATAGCACAAAGTGTACAAAAAGAATTCAAAAAGTATAGCAAAAGTGTACAGGAGAGTGTAGTAAAAAGTGTACAAAAAGTCTAGTCAAAGTGTATCCACAAGTGTAGCAAAGAGTGTACAAAAGAGTGAACAAAAAGTGTAGTCAAAGTATATTCATTAGTGTAGCAAAGAGTGTACAAAGAATGTACAAAAAAAGTGCACTAAAATTGTAGTCAAAGTGTATGTATTAGTATAGCAAAGAGTATACAAAAGAGGGTACAAAAAAGCACACTAAAAGTGTAGTCAAAGTGTATCCATAATGTAGCACAGAGTGTAGCGAAGAGTGTACAAAAAGTGTAATAATTAAGTGTAGTCAAAGTGTATCTAGTGTACCTAGTGTGCTATAAATGAAGAGTGTATTACAAGCATACTAAATGTAGTTCAGGGACTTAGCAAGAATTTTGTGTGTGATCACATGACCCTCAAACTGACATGTCACATTTTTCATTTTTTGTTGCTACCATCAATCTACCACATCAGCAAACCACCACCACACTGCTGGGCCCTCCTCTGTCTATGACACAACATCACAATGTTGATGTGCCCTGGGCTGTACCACCACTGGACACCACCATTGCAGCCCAACAATGACAACAATGAGGACATGGAGCCTATGCTGCCACATAGTGCAAGCCATGATGACAATGCTATGTTGCCACCACCACCGCGAGATAATGACAATGATAGCACTGCCTGTGTGACTGAAACGACAATGACAACGATGTGCCCTGGGTTGTGCCACCACCACTGCAAGACAATATCAATGTGTGACATGGAGCCCATGCTGCCACAGTAGCATGAGCCATGACGTCAATGATGTCAACATGCCCTGGGTCATGCCACCACCACTGCAAGATGACAACATGGCCCAGGCAAGCTAAAACAACAACAACAGCACCACCCATGCTACCAAAACAGTGACAATGATGATGATGGCACCACCCTTGCAATCAAAACAGCAATGACGACAGTATGTCACCACCACCACCACCATGAGCTGATGATGACAATGACGGCACCACCCATGCAGCTGGAATGATGATGGCAGCAATGGCATGTCACCACCACCACAAGATGATGATGATGACAATGGGACCACCCATGCAACCAAGACGATGATGATGCCATGTCACCACCACCACCACCACCACCACCTTGGTTGATCACTCCCATTACAATACCCCTAGTACATAGTGAATGTATGGTAGCTAGTTATGAATGTACAACATTGATCTGTCATTTGTCTGGAATTAGTAATTCAATGTATGCAGATATGTGGTGAATTATGTGGAAATACAAAGAATTTCAAAGGAATCCAGATAATAATCAGGGGAGGCTAAAAAATCCGAGATAATCCATTGAATTAGAAGAAATACATATAATATAATATATTATCTTAGTTTATCTTGGAATTTCTGAAATTTCACTCAATTATCCCCAATTATCCATTGGAGGTTTCTCCTGATGAAACCATCACACATAGCAAGCTTTGCCCACCTAATTGTTCACCGTCATGTGCTTTGTGTCCAGCAATGTGAGCATGACCACAACCAACTGCAATGCAGGCATAAACAGCTGATGATACTGCTGAATCCCAGACAGCAAAAAAAAAAAAAACCTTGGTCTACAGCCCCATCAGCTGAGACAGCACATCACATAATGTCAACATATACCCATAAACACCTAATCCTCTTCCAGTTGCTTATTCAAATACTCACACTGTGACAAGATGGAAGAATCTGTGCCTTGAGCAATCACTCCGCATCCGGTCTCATCTGTGCCATCCATGCAAATAATAACATCTTGGTTTCATACATGTACAGTGGATTCGAATCATCTGCATGTAATCAACAAAAGCATGCTAAGAAACAAGACAAGATGTACCTGGATCTGGCTTCAACACATACTGCAACTCCACCTACACCTCCTTCAAGCCCCTCACAAATTTGGCAAAGACACCACAGCATGCCAACGATGACAACAGTGTATGCAACTTGTTCACCTGACAAAGGTGTGTGAGTGAATTGAGGAGGATGAATGCAACCATCTTCCACACCTCTGTCTCATTGATCATGTTGCATGAAATTGTACTGACCAGGTGCTCCATCACACCTTTCATTACAGACAGTGTCCCTGTTTCCCACGCAGATGAGCACTGGGTGGGACAACCACTTGGTGTGGGCATCAAATGGACAGACCCACCCTAACTCTCCATAAGTGACATATCGTCCCTTGAACTGAGTGGCGGCACTGAGAGTGCCATTGAGCGCCTCCCAAAGGTATTCACAGCAGCCTCCACATCATGACACCCATCATTGGCAGACACCAGGTGCAAATAGTTGATGAGGCATGCATACAGGTTCCTGCACACCAGTTCTGACCAGTAGTTGTCCAGAATACACTTGGGCAGACTCCAAATGAGGGCATACAGCTGCTCGGTCATGCCAATCCATGACCTCTTGTTTCTCACATGCAGTGTCCCTCCAACAGCACCCCCTTGTATTTGGAGATGGGTTACCAGATGACTGGGCAAGGATGAATCCTCAGAAAGCAACAACAATAGCATCAAGGCTGGATGTGAAGAGTGCTCGCAGGGCTGGTTACTCACTCATTCAAGTTCTTGCAGATCAACTACTGTTCAGGGTGCTTGCACAGCTTGCCAACCAGCTGATGCCAGAGCCTGCTTTGGGATACCTAGGTCACCAGCTTGTAACAGCTCCATATATCTCTAGGGAGTGGGATGAAGTTGTCAGTGGTGAAGAGGCAGGGGAGAATAGCTTGCAGTGGTAAAAGTCAAAACTTAAGAATCATTTGGATTTCTTGGATGGGGTCAAATCATTCTCATGAATGCTGGAGAAACTATCAAAGGAGATGCTGGGGGAGGAGAAGGCCTCAATAGGCTACTGGGTTAAGGTGGCCCAGTGGAGACCCTCCAAGCGAATGGGATGACCCCAGATGAAATTTGGGGCACTGGGTAGGTCCTTCAAGGCAATGGAATGACTCCATTGCAAATCCAGATCCTAGCTGGATTCAGTATGCCAAAATGAAGTCCTCATGGTGTTTCCTGTAGGGCAGATTCATCATACCCAGGGTTCCCATGCAAATGGTCCCAAATGGTTGCAGGTAGCTTCTCACAAGCTGCCCCTGGATATGATCAATTTTCCCCTGTGTTATTCATGATGGTAAGTCAATCACTACACTCTACAGTTAACTTCAACGATTGAGTTTGCAGATTACTCCAGTCAGGTGCTTTACATGCAGAAAAGTCATTGGTGACAAATGGAATGTCTACTTGAAACTGCTTGCAAATAACATGAGCAAAGGGTATGCATTTCCTACTCTGCTCTAACATTACCTTAGACTAGTCTGCAGAGATGCCCCAGATGAGTTGCAATTGAAGTGGTATTGTTGTTATCATATGGTGTTGACCCATGTTGATCTGATTGAAAAACTCCTCCATTATAATCATGCATCACCCTGGAATCAATTTTCATCTGGGCTATCAACTGTCCCTTCACAGCAATGGAGTGTTCAAAGAACAAAAAATACTATTTGTTCTCATGGTACAATCAGATATGTTTGAATCACTGACAATGTATGCCATGTACTCATTCTCTAGAATGTCCCTAACTCTCTCATAGCTTGTCTCACAAGCCCCACAGTTCATCTCCACCATGATCCATTCTGGCTACTACAAATTGCTCTTTTCTTCGCATGATGTCATCTTCTTGTTTGTCCCAGGCGTTGTTGTACCCAGCATTGCTCTTCACACACATGACATTGAGCAATTCAAAGCTGACCCCCTTGAATTCATTCATCTCAATCTTGCCCTTCCATCTGGCAGAGGCATTGGTGGTGCTGGTAGAGGTATAGGTGATGTCAGCAAAGCGAGCACTCAGCAACAGGCGGCTGTGGCTGTGCTGCAAGCCCTCATTGGCAGTGGCTATTGGACAGAGATGATGGAGATCATGGGAACATGGATTCAGATGGGGTTGGAGGCATACAGCAGGGATGCCAAGGGAAATTGGATGGTCAAGGACTTAGCTTGCTCACAATCAATTCCCAAGCAGATGTTGTCTAAGTTTTTCTAGGACCATGTCTTCTAGGATTTACAGGCCATGCATGGGATGGTCCATCCCATCCTCCAAGTTGATACCATTTGCTTCCTATTGACACTCCATAACTGGGTGCCATATATTGTCATGTGCTGATGATCAATAACTGACAATGCCTCCCAAAGCTGACCAAGGAACAGTTGTTCGCAGCATTGCCCCTCCTCATCAAGCACCTCACATCAGACACCTATGTTGCCATCACCATCAACTGGATCTTGTTTATCAAAAGGGGATCCTGCTGCTGTGTGTGGTCTTGTCTCTTTGCATGTATATACTCATGTCTCAATAGGTTTGCACAGCCAGACATGCACAATTTTACATTCAACTTGTTAAACACAGTACTTGCCAAGATCAAAGGTGTGGGTACATCCAAAAAAGTGGCCAAAAATGGCCACCTCATGAAATGTATATTTATATTGCCTCTCTTTGTTTGTTGCTCATGATGACACATGGATACAGGTCCAATGCGTGTAATCATCATAGCATGCCAGATGTTGATGCCTGTCTATTAGCAAATCCTCCAATGCCTTGTCATCATCCTTGGTGCCATCTCCAAGAATTCAAGCAATCCTAACTTTGATCAGTACATTTCTGAGAGCATCGTGGCATTGATTTGGTGTATCTGAAAGTGACTTGCCAACAACCATACTGATGTAGTCACTAGGACTTCAGAGATCAGAAATGGAGGAAGACTAAATTGATAACAAAGCTAAGGAGTACAGGAGTTGTACTACGAGATTATATATAAGAAGGGAGTACATAGGATTCATAATGGAACAATGAGGATTACTAAAAGTCTGGAGAACGGATAACTAGATGCTGGGGCTGTGCACCAGGTACTTGGAGGCCAGAGTGGTGCACACAGCCTGGCACTGGATCAGAGCTATGTATGAAGTAAGAACTAGTACAGATATAGACATAGAGAAATGGAGAGAGAAAAGGAGAAATGTAATGGAGGTCCAGAGATGGCTAGAAGGGCGAATGGGATATGACAATAACCTTCTCACTGATATATTCATCACAGAATCCCTGGGACAAGCTACACTTGCACCCACACACACATCTGTCTATTCTCCTATGGTATCTACTGACTATAGCATTAGGTCGCTACAAGGAGTTTCTATTCTCTTCATCACATTCCATGACTTTCTATTCATTACTCAGCAGAACCTTCCACATCATTCTCTAACGTTTCTTTGCTTACTCAGCAGACCTCTTATTGAGTATATAAGATCACATACACATGTATCTATTCCTTCCTCTTGATCTGCACAATACACATGTCATATCTTCTCTATCTTACAGTGAGCAACAAAACTGTTCCAATAACTAATCTTGATGCAGTGTGCTTCACGCACTGCAAACATGCGTGGGAATATCACTTAGGCTTGGTGTGACCAAACAAAGCACAAACTCTTGGCTACAAACCAACCCTTGGATCATGTGATGTGGTCCAGTGGCTGTGGAGATATGTCTATTTTAAGTCACTCATGTCATTGGAACAGTTTTGTTGCTAATACTAGGATATTGCAAATTAGTATGAAGTATATCCTCCTTGGGCCTTGATAACCTCCTGGACCCTTCTAGGCATGCTCTCAATCAATCTCTGACACTCCTCAACCTCAATCTTGTATCACTCTTCTTGAATCCTCTTCCAAAGTTTCAATATTCCCTTTGGTGGCTTAGGATATCCTGCTAGCCTCCTTTTTTTAGGAGAAACCATAGATGTTCTATGGGGTTAAGGTCTGGAGACTGAGCAGGCCATACCATAACCTCATATCCATGCTGAGGATGATCAGCCAGATAACACCAATGTTGAGCCCACTGTGGATATGGCTGGGAACAATGACAATGGAGTCAAACAACTTAAACTTAAACTGGATTTGCTTGATGGTGATATGCAGGTTGATGACAACAATGGTGGTGCCTGGCAACATGTTGGGTCTCAGACTGGTGGTGCTTCTGCTGCTGGAATACCCCAGTCCTGGGTAAGCATTAAGTATCTATGGTAGTATTGCTTTAACATCAAATGACTCTTCTAGGTCCACTCAGCCTGTCCAAGTGTCAAGTCTGGGTCCTCCAGGCTCATGTCTGACAGAGGTCTGGAGGGTAGAAGGAAGGTTAGTGTGAGGTGGACCAGAGGTCTGATGGAGTATAATGGAGAAGGGGACTTAGTAAGGACTTGGTGTGGACTTATGTGTTGTGCCCTTGCTGTGAAACAACCCAATAAGCAATCAATGCCTCAGGTTATTCCAAGTAGATGGCATGAACTACTAATGAAAGTGGGGAGCTTGTTGAGTCTGCTTTAGAGGATTAAACTCCAAGAGAATCAGACTGGGGATGCCAGTCAATTCCTTGGCTCTTATATACTAACATACTGTATGTACATGTTTGTACTAAATCTATCAATACTGTCTGAGGAAGGCATATCAAGATAAGAACATGATGCAACCACATGGTAGTGGTGGAATGGAAGAGAAGCATAAACATGCATGATGTGCATGTGTGTGACAGTATAGCCATGCACAGCATGGAAATGAACTGTCAAGAATAAGGTTAAGTTTGATAGCATAAGGTTTGCCATGAGGTGAATACATGTTTGTGAAAATGTGAAGGGTGTGAGATAAGTGAGTTCTTGTAGAGAATCTCCTCATAGTTCGAAGTCTGAAATGATAAGATTAGATCAAAGAAAATAAAAATGATAAGTCTGTTGAAAAATTGTAGTCCCTGAGATGGGACTGTAACATGCTGAGGTCATGTCCTTGATTTTGGAGTGACAGAGGTTAGAGGATAGGAGGAGGATATGGAGGTCATGAAGAGAGACTTGAGCAAGAGGATGGGAGACTTAGTTGATATATGAACTGAGGGACATAGGTAGAGTACAGGAGATTATATACTACAAGTCCAGATCAGAGATTGGACTTGGGAATGGAGGAGCATGTGCAAAGATATGAAGATCATGTGAAAAATGGAGAGTATTATATGGAATGGAATTGTGGCTGAATGAGAACAAGCAGAGTAACATGAATGTAATGATAGGGTCAGTGGAAGAAATAAAGGGTTGAGAAGGGACACAAGGAAATAAACTCTAAATAAAATGGAGGCTATGTATGGAGGTCCAACATGGAGAAGACTCAACTCTGTAGTGAAGTCCTAGAGGCAAATGAGGGACATACTGGAGTTGATACTGGAGGTGACCAGAGGAGGCAGATAGGGGTTGGGATGGATATGACACCAAGTGCCAGTGCATTTGGTGTACCACAATCAAAGATGTCAGCCAAGACTATTGGCAAGATGAGAACACCATCTGCAGATAGTCAGTCTGCTTTTCATCAACAGCAATCACCTTATGCACATCCCTCACATTCTGTCCAGTCTTTTACCAGCCTTTCCTCTACCACTGCCTCTCCTGGTCCTGGCACCCTTGTTCTTACAGGCAAAAAAGTCAATTCTACCTCTACATACATCAAGAATAATTTATACAAGAAGCTTAGTGACTTCGCACCATGACAGGAGACTGAGAGCTGCATTGAGGACTAGGATGACCAGTGCACCTGTTGTTATGTTGCAAAATTGAACTATGCTGTTTGAGACAAGGAACTCAAGATACAATGTAACCAGATGACTGAGGAATGTGCAAATGCTAACATTGCTCACTGCCACAAGCTTGAGCACATGGAAAAGAACATTGAGTGGAAGAATGCTGAGGAAAATTGCTTTGCTCAACAGGTGGAGATGCTACAGTTGCAGATTTAGCTGGAAGAATTGCAATACCAACAGGCCCAGTTCTCTGTGAGCATGATCTCACAGTCCAGGTTGTCACTGCTACTGCTGTCCACCAGCTGATACTCCCTATGCCCCCCATTCATGTCTCTCTCCTTATTGCTGCTGCTGAATTTCTCTCATTGCTGCTACAATGAACTTTGTTCTAGTATGTGTTGCCACAAGTATTGTATTTTTTTGAAATTAATTAGAGACTCAGATATGTTCAAGGCCTCAAGTGTGTAACCAGGTGTGTCATCAGCCTAGCATGGAATGCTTGTCCTAAGGTCCCTTCAGGTGCATCCATGACAATGGATGCCATTGGATGATATGGCTCTGCTCCTTCTCATCTAGCCCAACCTGTTGTTTTCTTAACACCTAACTTCTCTTTGAACCAAATGATCATGTTGTGAAGGATTACACAGTACTGGATTCAGTGCATCACAATCTTCATGTTTGCTTGTGTTCATATGACTAACTGAAGCTCATGAAGGGACTGGAACCATCCTTTCAATGCTGCAAATACATGCTCTACCTGCATGTGAACCTTTGGAGAACTGATTAGTGGTTGGTTTAACACATGGTATGTTGTTACCTTTGATAAATATTTGTTTAGATGATCCTTGACTGTGATATTTCCACTAGTCTTGTTGCCTTAAATGGTACAATGCACCAAGTCTGTGTCAGGTATACACTATTTGTCCAGATCCAGTGCCCTGTAGGGACCATACCTTCTGGATTTTGGGCAATACATGTTCTCAAGAATGCATGTGTGTCATGCACACTACCTGGATGGCCAATGTTATAGTTTCTTCACAGAAACATCATTTTTCATGGATTTGTCAAATTTTCTCCATAATTTTATTGTATTGTTTCAGACTTCAAATCATAAGGAGAATCTCTACAAGATCTCACTTACCTCATGCTCTTCACATTTTCACATGTGTTTGCCTCATGGCAAACCTTATGGCATCAAACTTAACTTTATTCTTGACAGTTCATTTCTGTGCTGCACATGGCTATGCTGCCACATACATATATCCTTGTTTGTATTATCAAACAATAACAAATAATCAATGATTTGACTGAGATCCTAGTTATCATTTCAAAAGCTCAAAAACCCTTTCCATGACATGGCTATTTTAAAATGGTTGTATCTCAAT
>JBBPRA010000332.1:0-29076 GCA_038092775.1 Boletus rubescentipes | reverse complement strand
TCCTTGGGCTTCTGATGCACTGACCTCTCGCTTCAGCCATCGAACGGGGTTCTGACCGAGGTACTCCCGTCATCCACGACAAGCTTGAAGGCAGGCTCGTTCCTAAATCTCGCTGGGGATAGTTCTGTTCCGGGAGGAAAGATGGCGCAGTCGCTTCGTTCGATGGGTAGTGCAGCGCTCAATTTTTCAATGGTCGCACAAGGTGCGCTTGCCTTGTATTGATGAGGCTTTACTCCTTGGTCGTCGTTTCGATACTGATACGGGCATCGCTCAGGGAAATTGGATGCTGGTGAGCATGTTTTGCTGGTGTTGAGGTCGCTGCTGACGGCTTGACATGCTAGGCCATGGGATGTATGCGTGAGTGATGGTAAATTTCCTGCATGTATCCTACTCGATAAGCATCATTACAGGCTGGGATGGTGATTGCACAGGAGGCTGGCGGTGTCGTGACAAGCTCGTACGCTGTTTTGAACACAGAATGCAGACGTGGATCCGTTCAAAGTCACCGTCGCTGCCAGAAAGCGATGTCGTTCAGGTGGCCAATCTCCCCGATCTTTACCGAGTCTTTGAGAGGTGTTGATGGATTCAGAGACGACCTATCCTTGACGACTGCTGTGATTTTATAATGAAGATCGCTCCTGCAATAGCTCCTGTTGACTATTGTGCAAGTGCCATTTCCCGATTGTCACCCAGTATAATACAAGATCAAGCTACATTGACAAGTGAAGAAGCATCACGCTAGCTGAAAACGGTGCCTATCAGCAACAATTCTATACCGCTACTTGTCAGGACCAAGAATCAAGGCAAGGCCCTGCCGGTGTTGATCGCATTCGCAACCTGACTGGTGTTTGGTCTGTTAAAGGCATACCTGTACGGCGAATTAGCCACATAAGCAAACACAACAATCTTGACGGTGCTTACCTCTCGTAGCTATCGAGATAGAGTTCGTCCGTGCTACAAGTACTCTTGAACGCGGGGTGCTCGAATAGCCTGTTCAACCACGCGTTGAACTTGGTCCCCTGCGGCATTACGAACCCGCGATAGTGTTTGAGAACGTTGTTTGCCCTGAGCATCCCTGATGATCCGCATCACGCACATGTCACAATCAAGTTAGTCGTCGGCTGACAGCCATGACATCACGACGCACAGGGTCCAACCATGACGTCTGCCCATCCGAGCTCTCCGCTCTCTTTCCACAACCCGGTTCCTCCAACTTGGCTCTCGGCACGCTCAAAGAGGCCGACGAGCGTGTCGATGGTTGCCCTGAGCTCGGTTTCGCCGGCGGCTTGTGCGGTGGGGTCCTGTGCTTGGAGATAACGGTAGAAGGCGGGTACGAGGACGCGGTTGATGTGGTCGGATTGGAGGCGTACAAGGGCGCGGGCGTCTATGTAATGGTCAACCCGATCGGATGCATGTGGATCGAGTGTACAGACATGGATCAGAGATGGGCGGCAAGAGGGTTCGTTTGGTCGACGTGGATGCGAGGCTATGAGGACGTGAGTATGCATGTACACACGTTGGGGAGATGGATACCAACTCTTCAAGATACTCCATGATGACGGTGCTCTCGTTCAGAGCGCGGGGCGGGGTGTAATTCTTGAGCTTCAACGCGGGAACCAGACCCTTGGGAGAGAGATCGAGGAGTTCCTGCGGCTTCTTGTAGGGATCGACTTCGTCTGTCATCGAGCGACAGTCACGATATGCTCGGTTGGAATGAATTGGACGTACAATACTAGACATATGAGTGGATTGATCCGATGGACGTTGATCAATCACCTACTTTGTATGGGATCCCGAGATGTTCGAGGGCTACCCAAGCACGCTGAACGAACGGACAGAAACACCCCGCAAAGAGGGTGATGTCCTCGTCGGCGACATGGCGTTCGACTGTCTGGAGTGCGTCGCCGGTGCAACGATTGTGATAGAGTTTTCCCGTGTCGATCATGGTGGTGTCGTTTCAAGTTGGAGTCAGGGGCTCGTGACGTTCGCACTCACGATGAATGCACACAAAGCTGGTTGTTTGCACGCTCTAGGATTACCACAAGATCTCGACGAAGAGGTAACCTTTCAACGTGCACCACGGCGTCAGGCCTCACTCATCTTTTATGACAGGACTGCCCGCATTCCATTTCCAAGCTCATTGTGCGGGCCCCTGCCGAACAGCAATCACCGTCCCTCAAAGAAATCCATGAAGCCATCTCGCGATACGAGTTTACAACATATCTAGTGATCTGACCTCTTCCTTTACCCTACATCTGAATTGATGTCTTTCTTCAGGAACCGCTCGACATCCTTCCAGCATTACTGCCCTGCAGCCACGATGGTGCCGTGGACTTGATCCGCCTCTGTGCAAACAACACTAGTCCAAAAGAAGTCGTGCTCGTGGTTCAAGAGGCGATCGAATACTTGCAGACATGTTTGAACCACGACGCGGACGACGAGGAAGAGGAAAAAACCGACTCTGATCTCGCACAAAGGACCATTGGCGTCGTTTTGCTCTGCTCCCCAGGTTTGAATTTATCACAAGACGAGGTCCGATCGACTGATTGACACGGATAGCCATCTCTAGATCGACGCTCGGCAAGCGATCTGCCCTTGAGTTATGTTCGCCCATCTTGGAAAACGTTGCCGCGTTGATTCCCTCTGTCGCGCCGCTTTGCACAAGGGATCAAGGTCGTATGCTCATTACTGAGGTGGCCTGCCTCGCCAAGTCTCTGAATAACTGGGCATCCAAAGTCGCCGACGCCGCTGGGCTACAAGAAATCAAAGTTGTACCGTTTTCACGCTTCTTGGACCGTAACTGATATTTCTGCAGAAACTCCTTCGTAAGCTGCTGGATACGACCGTCGTATACTGTGCGCTATCGATCCAGGCGTTTCTCGCCGCAAGAGCTGCCCCGGGTCGTTTTCCGCGGTCTTTCTTGGGATCCGTGGCAGAAAAGGACTGCCATGATGGACAAGGTGTCATGCTCACGACCAAGGTACGTTTGCGTAAACCATGACGAGTCGGCCTATCACACGATACATCTAGCTCGCACTAGAAAGCCTGGGAGACACGCCGGAGACGACACCCTGGAAACCCAACTCATTCAGTGATTTGGTATACCTAGCACACTCGGCAACCCCGCTGCCCCTGGAACCTTCTTCACTGCCAGATCTTGTTCGCCTCCTTCTCAGCGCCTTGCAGATGAACATGGTGATTGACGAGGCATTATTCCTGCTCATAAAGACCCTCAACAACGAGAACCTCAACATATCGCCAGAGTTGGCGACATCGCTGATTACGGTGTTCACAGCACTGGCAAGCACGCATCTCGACCCGACCATCAGGCAGTTGAATCTTCGCCTGTTGTCCTTGACGTTGTCCAAACTTCCATCACCTATTAGACTCGATACACTTTTGAAGCTCACTACGGACGAGGACTTTCCTCAGATGCGAGGACCGGCTGTGGGACTGGTGAAAGAGGCTGTTTTGGAAGCGTTGGCACTTCCTCCAGACCAAGCATCCGGGAACCCGTTCGCGTCCTCAGAATTATTGCACATCTTTGGTGGCGTGCTGTTCAGACCGAATCCCCCAGAATTCTTCCGTGAACAAAAGACCAGAGAAGAGCTTGCGCAGTCTCTGGAATTATTGCGTATCGCGGATTGCTTGTCGTTTTATTACGTGCTGTTACAACGGGATCGCGAAAACAGGGTATGTCTTGTCGCACGGTGGTCTGCATTTTTTTTTGCATCTTACGCTATACCCCCAAAGACGGGAGTAAGGTCCCAAGGGAACGTCACAAGTGTACAAGGTTCGATTCTTGGACCTCTGCGACAATTTTTAGATCAACATATCGCCGGAGAAGGTGTGTCACTTGCATTTGGCTATACATGGCTTGATGCACAACGCTGATTCGGGGTTTGTGCTCTCGCAGAACAACCCTTGATGGCTATACTGTCCCTTCAAGTTGGTCTCGACCGCATAGACAGCGCATTAAGAACCCTCGATTTGGAGAAGCATACATGATGAGCATCATGTATGGTGTTCAAGCTGTGTAACCGACACGTTGGCGATTAAATAATGAAAATCTTGGCTTTTGCTCAGTACGTGACGCCGGCAAGTTTTCGTCTCGCCGATGGTTTTTGAAGATCATGATGATGTGGGTGGCGTTGCCTAGCGTTGCGCACGTTGCTTGCGATAGGGTATCTGGTGAATACCCATTGGCGTACCTCGATAGCATCGGCGACAAGATCGAAGCGTAACAGGTGTCGACTGGTATGGCTTATCGCAAGCTCGTGCGCCGGCGGGTTATCAGTAGATAAACTACTTGGACGAGTGCCTGACATATCGTCCTAGTAACCCTAGTCGCAACGTCAAAATACACCCGCGACGGTTACCCGGAATACACCCGATATCAAATCTAGCGCTCGCGCTCTTGTCATTCGAGCATCAACCCAGTGTCCACGCCTCGTGTACGTACGCTTAAAATTATACTCGTTCATCAAAAATCATCGCCTTGGCCTTCTCCCGCTGGGGCAGGGGGAGGGCCCCGGAAAGAATTCCGCCCCACGCGTTCTGATCGCTTCCCAAGTGCCTGTTGATTGCGGAAAGCGTGACGCATGACACGCCTCGCGGTAAGCCGCGTCGACGTCGTCTCGATGCCTCCGGCACCCAAGCTTGGCGGTGACCGACGTCTCGGTCATCTGACGTGCGTCCGCATTAGTCACGCAGCCAGTCTGAATCCGCGACGGACGGCTCGTCGTATCATCGCTTTTACATATCATGTGCCAGTGTGCCAGTGCACCCGGCCGGCTGCCGCATCACGGTCGTTCGTCAGCACGGATCAACTGCGAACCGCTTCCATTCCTCCATGTTTTGGTGTCCGACGCGTCCGACGCTTGTGATCGAATCATATCAGAGATATTTCACTTCCTCGGATGCCCCGGCGGGGGGGGCACGGCCCTCCTCGAGTCCCGCGACCATTCACCATTGTCCCGCATACAACCAACTCGGCGATGCCTGATGGCGCGGGGGCCGATCTGAGCGAACACAAGGCATATGTATAAATGGAATGGTCCGATATCCACCCCCCCCCCCCCTGCAAACGTGTCTCACACGTCACACGCATCGAGCCTCGATACATGCAATGTGAATTGATACATGACTATGAAACACGGGGGTGAAACGAACCCTCGTGGACGGGAAAGGACCAAGGACCGTGGCACCGAGTTGATAGAGTGGTGTGTAGCACGAGGTACGAACCTTGGAAAGAAGAGGCGGGTGGGATCCGTGTGTACCCCGGGCCGATACTGGCGTTCGATCTGGGTACTCGGTTCAACCACGATTCGGACCACATCATATCGTGTACCTCGACTCGGCTAGAAGTAGTGTGGGCATCGGGTACATACAGCTTACTAGTACTATCATGAGTATACTCTACCTAGGTCGGGACGGGACATGTGCACCACCAGTCAAGCAAGAGATCAAAAATATGTAACTAAAAAAGTGTAAATACGATCGTATGTCTTAATCGAACAGGCCAATGTATAAAACACCACGACTGTCCGGTTTCGCAGGCACGGGGAAGGACCGCTTCTCGACAAGTGGTTCCTGGAAACGATCAAAACATGCCAAAAAAAAAAAGGCCACTCGGAAAACGTCTGTTTTAAATTTGGGAATGCAGGCGGACGCAGGAGAAATCGGAAATACTACATCCAATTTCCACGATGTGTCTAGTTGATTTCCTGATACCGGCGCTCCAATGTGCGGAGAGGGACGTAGAGCAGTCCGGCGAGGGGGAAGGCAACCTCGAAGCCAATATCACCTGTTTTCATGCCAATTGGTCCCGCGAACCATACTTGGTTCATGCAGGGAACAATCAGGCCAAATGAAAGGATGCCCGCGCCCAAGGCAGCCGCTCCCCACGGTAGACGCTTGGCAACATTCCAATCGGCTTGGTCATAGGAGGTGAAGTCGCTTCTCCGGAAGTAGAAGTGTTCAACGAGGAGGATGGCACCATATGCGCTTGCCCAGTAGCCGATGAGACTCAGAAAATCCGTGAGCGTGGCATAGAACCTGTGGGCACCAACGATGGAGAGTGGCAACGCACTACATGTCAGACGGAAATATGAAATCAGCAAGGAATTCGCTGGGAGAATGAACGTGGAACGCACATTGCCGTACCCACGACCGAGAATACATATCTGGGAACTCTGGCGAGCCTAGGTATGAGGACCTGGAAATTGAAGCACATGGAGTAAAGGGTGCAGGCGATATTCGCCGTCACGCTCAGACTGAGCATCACGGTCAAGAATTTCCCAAAGTTGCCAACGGGGCTCAACATGGCCTCGAGCAGACCGCCAACGTTACCGCCGGCGTAACCCGTATTCCAGCTGTCAACGCCGGGCGCAGCTAAAACGGCTGCAGCGCCAAGGCACTCCAGTAGGATCTGTGTAAAAAGGGGTAAATTGGGTATGCTTACGAGTGGCGTGTCATGTGATGGGAGACGTACGATAGGTACAATGTATCCGAGATAAGAATACCAGAAAATCCGCCGACTGCCATGTGTAACTCAGGTCAAGGGCAAACTAAAGTGCCAAACTTGGGACTTACCTTGATACGTTTGGGTCGTAATACATTGTGAAATCGGACGCCATGGCAGAGAAGGTGATGACAAAGCCCGCCACAGTGGCTGCGAAGGAAAGGACTGCGGTTGCGGTCGCAGGGACGGCCGGCGGGGCGGTGGCGTGGTAGAGGTTCTTTCCACCGACACCGAGAGCGACGAGGAATGCAAGGAGAACTGGTGGCCATGAAAGGCGCTCGTACCAGGTGATGACTTTGTAGCCCATGAAGGATATCTAATAGATGTTTGGGACCACCGAATAAAACCGAAGAGGAATGACATACAATCATCGAAAGCACAGCAATGATGACGATTCCGACCCTGAGCTCAGGAACGCAACGGTGAGCCGGAGTGGACGCGAAAATGAAAAAAAAAAAGTCAACTTACGTCCACGACATGTTGTTATTGGAAACGCTTGCAAGGGCTTGACCTCCAAGAATACAGTTGAGAATATTGAAACCACAAAGACCGATGAGATTGAGAGCAGTGGGGATAATAACACCGTAAAATCTGGCGGCGTCGCATCAGGGGGCTCGAGGGAAATTGTATGAACAGAGACAGACCCAAAGCTGTATCGAGATACAATCATTTGCCTCATACCGGTTTTTGGACCCCACGTATTTCTATCGGAATCGGTAGCTGGACGAGCAAGAGAGGGAATTGGGCTTACAGGTATGCCGGAAGGATGTTTGCGATGAGATTAAAAAATAAGATTACAAGACATGAATCGCGAAGACCGAGGCCGAATACGACCGGTCCAAGTGATCCGGTTGAAAATCTGAGACAAGGTCAGAGAGCGTACGAGGATGAGATGTGGTACGGACGAGAGGATGTTGAAGTTGATGGAGAACCACACAAAGAATATCTTATAAAACTGGGTGTCTCTGCGATCATCGTATGGTACAGGGACGGTGCCTATGGCAGCGATATGAGAGCGGGGCGCGAGGAGGGGAATGAGGGCGTACCGCGAGCTTCGACACCCCAGCGGAAACCCCTTGGGAGAGACGAGTAGCTCTCGCTGGAGTCCGAGTGGGATGCGTAGTCCTTTTCGACGTCGGAGCCGTGCTTCGACTCGTGGCAGTTGTCGGACATGGTAAAGGAATGGCGCGTGAAGGAGGGACTTGAGTTGGTGAGAGTCTAATATAAGCTTTGAAAGGAACGATAAGCAAAACCCCAATCGCGATCGGAAAAAGCACCGAATAAAAAAAATATAAAAAAATAAAGAGAGAGATCAGCCGGTGACGTTGATATCATTTCACACTTGCTTCCCTTTTTGGAAGTGCGTTCACGTGATGTTTAATTCTGCGTGTCGCCAACTTTGTTCGCTAGCTGTCAACGACGATGTCGCAGGTCCTCCAACGTCCCTACCGTGGCTCACGCGTCTCCTCCTTTTACCCCGTAAAGTCCCTCCCTCCCCTCTCCGCTCTCGACAGCGCGTTCCAGCTCCAGGAGTACATCTCCCTCCTCATCCGTCTCGACGTCCACGACGTCGACGCCATCGTTGCCCTCCCCGGAAAACCCGCCGCAAAAGAGCACGACGAATCGCTCGACTCTCCAGAGCCTGACTCAAAAAAGTCCGAAGATGCTGACCGCAAGAGTGACATTTCCGTTGACAAGGCCTGTTGGATTTACGAGCAATTGCGGTCTGTCACCCCACCACTTGTAACTTCCGTTTTAATCTCTCCCTACAGCCGTCTTGCCCAAGACCTTTCCCACCCTCTGATCACGATGCTCCAGCAGGAATGCACCAGAAGCTCATGTCCTCAAATGAAGGCGGGAGAGTGGCTGTATCTCTGTGTTGCGCACGGTAATGACGGCGCTATGGAGGTACGTACCCCCACCCATCTGGCAAACCAAATCCCATTGTTTTCTGATGAACCTTATATACAGCAATGCTGTGCGATAGATTACATCCTTCATACTGTCGACAGCGCTACTGCTCTCTTGAATTCTCCCAGAGCCTTTCCGTCTAGGTACGTATTCGGCCGACTTCTGATCCGCCTTTCCGCCGTACTGACCCTTTTGGTCTGGGCTTCTTTAATTGATTCATCAGGCTTTCGATCCCACAGGCATCCCACAGGCACTTCTCTTCTCTTGCGCGACGTCTCGGCAGAATCTTTGCCCATGCTTATTTTCACCATCGCGAAGCCTTTGAGCAAGCCGAAGCCGAATCGTCCCTTTATGCCCGCTTCCTCAAACTCACCAGTCAATTTGAATTGGTCCCCGCAGAATTTCTCGTCATCCCAGAAAGCGCAATCCATCACGATGACAAGAGTCTCGCAGAAGAAGTAGAGCCCCCTCGTTTATTCTCCGCTGCAGTCCATCCTACATTAGATCTTCCACATGACACACTCGTCACAGAAACAGTGCCCGACGTTGCTCAGGTTTCCAACAACCGCCCAAGGGCTGTGGATGTCGCCAATCAACTGGGAACGGATAGCCCCCGTAGACTTGGTCGTAATCGGACCGATACCATGGTCTTTAGCGAAGCCTTTAGTGTGGCGGAGGAACTGTCCAAGAGCGAGGATGGCGGCAGGTCCGCTAGCGGCAGCCTGCTCGGTGACTCACCAATGGTCGAAACACAATCCCTAGTCCCAGCGCAGTCTTGGCCTGACCTTCACGCGAGAGCGGAGGATTTAGACGATGAAGAAATTGGCGATGCTCGCTCTGATTTGACTCTCGCTGGTCATCTATCCCCGCCGGTGGAAGAACTCTCGCTCATCTCACTTGAGGACACACCTAGTGTACCCGCCCCCAATGAGGGCGTTCCAGCATTGCCATCGGAGCCATCGCTGGAAGGACCACCTTCCGACCCCCCAGCTATCGAATCAAGTCCTGAAGAGCCCATTCAAGTCGCAGATGCACCCGAGGAAGACGCACCCGTAGATGAACCCTCCCCCTCCGAGGTTGTAGAACCCGCTTCGGGAGAAGAAAACGCCGCTTCATCCGAGGCTTTGACCGAATCGACACAAATCCTACCTGGGCCGGAAGAGAGCATCGTGGAGTCTGTCTGCGAGAATGTCGATCCCGCCCCGTTGGCCAACGACGAAGAGCCCAAGGATACGGAACCATACGCAGAATCCGAGATGCCACTACCCCCTGAGCCCGTGCTCGAATTAAATGAGCCACCGCCATCAGAACCGATTCCGCCGGAGAGTGAGAGCGATATCACCGACGAGGTTGGCGTCCTTGACGGGGATGAAGTAAGAGAGGGTGGGGAAGAAGAAGTCGCTGCTGAATAGGTGATGACGGTGCCGCTGCATCACGATCTACAATCGACAGTATGCAGCAGTCTTGACACGCGTGGCTGCTTGACGACGACGGAAATATGAATACCCCTCGGTGCTTCCTCCTCCGTCTTTTCTCCCCCACTGAATTACTCGGCCCTGGATGCGTTGGGTTATTCGGTTTATGACCTGGGGTGGGAACCGTGTTTTATGATTATAGTTTGGCACTGTCACGATGCTAATATGATTCCGTGTTGTGAGTCTTTGCCTCCGCGTCCCTTGCTCGAGGGGGTGGCGGTGTACCTGAAGGAACACTGCGCTGTCACTGGGACCGAGTGGAGGCACTCGCAACATAAATTAGGTTTCATTTGCAGAGTTGTTCTGATGATACTTTATCTTGCTTCAAGTCATGTCTTGCTTGTTCGTTGTCACGCACGACCGCGCATATGGACAGCCTTTCAATATTCGCAAGGTACGGCGTTACTATAATCTACTCTACTGGTCCATCAGATTGGCGCACTCGATCTATCCCCGCCCGCCCTGGGCCTGGGCTCCTGGACCGCCACGTTCGCCGCTAATGTACATCCTTGCTGTGCGATCTTCATGTGTCTCCACTGCCTACGCGGAATCGCCACGCGCACCAAGTCGCGGCATGCACTAGCAATGAAGTAATTCCTACTATCACGACGCACATTGTGACGTTTCGTCCTAGGTTCGCCAGCTAGGGTTCGCGTTGTCGTTTCCATGGCATGCAAGTATCTGGATAGGGTAATTGATTGCTCTCGAATTATTAGGCACGCACGCGCCCGACCATGGTCTTCTGACCGCAAATCTGCCCAACTCGCCATGTTCGCATTTCCAATTGACAAGCCTTCGCAGTCGATTGATCAATGGTGTTCTGCACAGTACTCCTTCGGTCGCATTAGTCTGAATGAGCGCCGCGCTGTCTGAAATGCATGTCGCTGTCGCCAGTGCAGCCAGATAAAAAGTCTCTGACGCATCTACTGGTGGAATTGAGATCTGGGGGGTCGGTCTGTGACACTGGCGACAAACTTGACATTAGCGTCAGAATACCTCTGCCGTGCCTCAATTTTTTGTGGAGCTCGAGACCACTGGCAGATACGATACAGCGATTCCGATTTGATATACATACACCAAACTTACAGACAGACTACAGACTACACATCACAGAGGAATCCCGGTATAGGCCAAGCCAGCACCCTTCATGAGCTTTTCAATCACCTTCATGCCTTCCAACACACGTTCCTCGTCTAGACGCTTGCCGACGACCTGGACACCGACTGGAAGACCCTCCATCGCACTCGCGTTGTACATGCGATAGTTTTCTCGTTCGATGGCGTTGCGAGCTCGGAAAGACCGCGAAACAACATCTGTACTCTTGACGTGGCTAATTGGCATCACCCCCGCGCTGTAATCGAGCTAAAGTCGCCAGTCAGACATGGGCGGTACGACCGTGTCGCTGGTTCACGCACCAGGTTGAACAAGAAAGTGTAACCGCACGCTTTCCATCCATGACGCATTCCCCGATGCGGCACGGCTGGCAATGCATTTGGCACCGTGAGGATGAAATCGACGCCCTTGTCGCCCAGTCCACCTTCTACCTCGGTGTCGCGCCAGACCTTGAACCACCGCGCACGGTAGTCCTCGCGTTTCGCAATGAGCGCATAGTACTCTGGAACGCTCTTCTCGTAAAAGTTGTCGACCAGACCTGCATAGATTGGGTCGCGGCGAATATATCTCAGGTACCATGCATAAATCTTCATGATGAAACGCGGTAACCCGAGGGCACGAAATGCGGGTATCATCCCTGCGTCGTTCGTCTCAAACGACCGGAAGGGCTTCGCAGCCGCCCTGCCCCCATCAGCGAGCAAAAGCTGAGAGGCAATCTGAAGCCCCTCGTATGGGCTAGGTGGGTTTCTGACCCGACGTCAGACGCGTTTATCCAGAGAAGAGCGGCTCTTACAAGGTGACAATTTCATGTCCGTTCTTCTGCAACACTTCAGTGACCGTTTTGAGGACCCTCAAACACGCAGGCGAGGGAGCGACAACGCCTATGCTCTGCTTGATTATTTTTTCGAGTCTCGGAATAGGATGAGCACATACCATCGTCCCACAATACACCCCACCTAAGGGGTCTATCGACAGGCAGTTTCACCTCCCGCCATGGAATGTTAAGACACTGCGACATGATATCTACCCAACAGAAAAAAGGTAATGAAGAATGCTCACGGAATGATCATACTCCCATGGTTTCATCTGGAACACGGCGCGCCAAAATGTCTCGAGATCCTCGAGTGTTTTCGCCATGGGACTGTGGGTAGCGGGTACTCCCTCTTGCCCAGGAATAGACGTGGCGCTCCCAGTCTTTATGAACCTATGCATACTGGCCTTGATCGCATATACCCCCGAATAATGCGACGGCGCTCGAACGCTCCCAGCCACATCCGTGCCCACACCAATCCTGGAACCGCCCAACGCGAGCAGTGCACTTTCGCCCCCAGACGACCCACCCGGACTGTACCCCTTCTTGTGCGGGTTCTCTGTCCTACCAAAGACGTCGTTTGAGGCTTCAAACGAGAGCATCGTCGTGGGGACGTTGGTCTTGACAAACGGAATCGCACCCGCACGTCGCAGCAGTCTCACAAACGCACCGTCGTACGACATGGGTTTACCCGTCATCGCAGAGTACCCCATGCACGAATCGTAACCCTGGACGGCGAGCATGTCCTTGAGGGACACGGGCACGCCGGCGAGTGGACCGGAGCGATTGGCCCCACGCGCCCATCGCTCGGCGGGCTCGATCATGATCTCGGTGAGACAGTTGGTTTGGGCGTGCGCTTGCAGCGCGCGTTTGGTGTATGCCGTGAGGATATCGGAGGGGTGTAGCGATGCGGTTTGAACGCGGGCGACGATGGTGGAGACGGGAGAGGAGAGGATGTCCTTGTCTTGGGGCGTCAAGGGTTGGTGGTACACTTCTGGGAGGGATGCGATCCGTTGGGCGCGCTCGTGTTGCTTGTCATTGCTACGAGTGGTTGAACCGAGATAGGGTGATAAGGGGGGATATATCTTACCAAGCGCGTCGATGTGCCAGATAGGAAAACAACATGTCGACGGGGGAGTCACACGACGAACGTCGGTGGGGAGGGGACAAGCTGTGAAAAAGGAGTGAGTCGAGAGAACTTGAATATATACTCTCTCTACATACTCACGTCACACACAACGCGGTCTGCTGACTTGGTTTGGTGAGAAAGACGAACGCCGTAACGCCATGCTCATGATCCCACGGGTTATCACCAATCCAGACTGACATGTAACATGTCTCTGGTAGTATATCGGTTCAGTACACCCGCCTGTCAAGTCATTGTAATTTGGTCGCGGGAGAGCGGGGTTCGACTCCCCGCCAGAGAGACAATTTTTCCACCTCGCTTTTTTGGCTGTCTGCATACCCGTTTTTCATTGAAAAGCTAATCTGTCGTACAATGTAGGGAAACAACTGGACTTCTTGTACAGAGTACAGTCCTCCGAACAACCACGCGAATGGGTATTAGTGGTGTTCCCCATGAGGTCCAAAGGAGATGCATTTTCAACCGGAATAAAATATGACGTCGCAACACGACTTGCTTGATACAATGCCCGAAAAACTGTATTTAGGTTTCACCCGCTTGCTTATACCGGCCTATCCTCTAACGCATTCCGTACCCCGGTCGTCCACACCCCCAGCTCCTTCTCCAATGCTACCACACTTTCCCTCACCTCCCTCCCCACCTCACCGCCCTCGTTCTCCCGGCCAAACCCAACCACCAACTCGTCCCTTGCTTTCAACAGCGTCTCATACGCGATTTTAAGCCTCGCCGGACCGCTGGGAGGAAAAGAGGTCGTTTGAGGGGGCGACGATGGCGATGGCTCGTCGACGGCCAGGAGTTTACCCAGCTCAGCGAGGGCAACACCGCGTACGGGGTGTCCTTGATCGAGGACGGCAGATAGTCCGGCGACGTGCTTGGCGGCAGTACGGATACTCTCGTCCAAGAGGTCCTGTGAGATGTGTTCGGAAAACGAAGAGAGTAGCAAAGACTGGTGGAGCTTTAGGAGGGCGAGGAGGGGATGACACGAGGGCAGTAAACCCGCTGAGGCTAGGATGGGGATCATATGCGTGGTCAGATGCTTGGCCCTGTTGGGGTCTACGAGACAGTATATTGGTAAATGAAGAACCATCCAAACGAAGAGGAACTATACCACTCGATTGGAGACGCGTTGCTTTATCCAGCGCTTCTTGTCCGATGCGAACTGCATCGATGGCAGCATCAGGATCGCTAATTTCAGCTTTACATGCCGAACAACAAGAGTTTGGGTTGTCTGTCGTTCCGGGTCAGAATATGTGCTCAAGTCCTGAGTGATTTCCACGTACCCTCGGTTGGAAGAGCACATGTACCACCACACGACTTGGGACACAAGACGGCTTCCCTTGGATCGATGACGGTGGTGGCTTGCTTGCACAGCGGGCACTGACAGGTGAAGTTGTAGGTTTCGCTAAGTGCCTTTTGTCGGTGCGCCTTTGGAAGGGTCGTGTCGATGTAAGCCATCAATACCTGGAGTAAGAGAAAAGTGAGGACTTGTTAAAAGTCTGGAGGTGGTACAGCATGCCTCTTCTCCGGCCTCAATATCGCGTAGAGCGATGACATACATGGCCGCTTCTTTCACTTTTGTTTTATCGCCCCGAGGAAATACAACGACTGCATTTGGAAGACACGAATGGTTCGTAAGTGCGACAAGTGGTGACACGGTAGCACCAATGGGTGTGAGTGAGGGCGAGGTTAAAGCGAAAGTGTTCGTGATGAACTAGAGCACGGACCGAATGAGCAAGGGAAGAGTGACAGAAATATTCAATGCTCGCCCTGGAAACCGTGTTGACAAGGTCACCAGCAGACATAATGCCATACTCTTCGAGGTCAGATGGCACGGCCAAACCGAGATATTTTACCACCGAGTGTGCGAGGTGGGTGTGAGCCTCGACGGAGGCAGATTGTTGCAATGCTACTTTGTCTTGGATGCAACCACTGTCAACAATGGACAGAACGGTAATGATGGCATAGAACACCTACGGGATTGCATTGTCTGTATTTCTTTGGGCTGAAGATGCATATTAGCGATGAGATGTACAATGAACATGGGTACGATGTGACTAACCCATCCGCTGTTCAGACCTTTTGACTTCATTTGCCACAAAATACGACCCAAACACCGAACAGCGTCATTAGGGACACCCAGCTCAGCAGACGGTGCTGTGTCGGCCCATCTCTGGAGTGCACTACACTCGGGTTTGTGCAGGCTCCAATCTGCCTTTTGACAGCTCTGTTGGGGATGAATAAGTTGCCTTGACGGAGTGTTCGAAAACTCACGTTATTACAGTACCTTAGCGTCCCACAGCCAGAGCATCGCATGAGGGGTGACGTCGAAGCGGCCTTGGCGCAAGAAGAGCAATGGGAATCGAGATATTGATTCGAGAGAACAAATACATGGGGATCTATAGACAGGATGGTGGACCCTTGAAGAAACAACGCGTCAGTGAATTCGCCAGGAACTTCAAGATCAACGTACCAGATCTGAAATGTTGCCGCGTCCACAAACCCCTCCCAGAATGGTCCGTTTTCCTGATTTCGAGCGATGGTGGAAGCTGTGGATAAAGTCCCTCGGCGTGAACCACAACATCATTTCGAGCAGCAGAGGTTGATGCTTGGAGTGAAGATTGTGTGGGCACCGATATGACAGGACCACTCAACGCAGATACATACGATTTTGAGCTTTTGGATTGCTTCTTGGACTTTAAATCGGTAAAGGACATGTTTGTAGCGTCTTCTAAGTAGTCGAGGCAAAGTAAACTGAACCTTATGGTAAACAGAGGCAAACAACGCTTACGCTGTCACTTCTGGAAAAGCTGTCAGATTACTCGTATGTCCGTAGCTCCAGCTGACTCTGAGCACTAGACGACTCATTGGCTTGTAGCTCGAGCGATGCAAATCCAGGGTCGATTAGTGCCACGGTGCCATTGCTGGACATGTGTTCGTTCTCGCCAAGTCTCATGACGTGGGCGTGACGTCCATGCTATTCCTAACGTCGATTTGTCTCCGCTGAAGGAAAAAACGACCCCACGATGGGCTCGCTCCATGTTAAAGTTTAGTTTCAAGATCTTACGACAACCTTGTAAGCTGCCATCTGAGCTACAAGTGCAAATTAACTTTTCGTAGCCGTCAGGGTGTCGAGAACCAACTCACAAAAAAGACTAGTCTCTTTTGCGGAGACAGGGTGAAACCGAATTTCCCTATCAATTGGTTTGATGACTCGGAGTCTCAGTGTTATCGCGTCAGGTGAGTGGTTCTACGTAAACTCTTCCTGCCGCAGCAACCTTCTTCCGCCCCACACAGGATGAGCCTTGACCCGACGGCCCATCAGCTGACACAATCTGCCACGATGAGCTGCTTCTCGGAGTCCCGGTCAACAGATTCTGCCGAGTGCATTTGATAGATAAACGCTATATCTAGTAACGATGTACGGCAACCTGCCAGGCATCGGCTTCACTCATCTTCCACGTCCGACTCTACCGTCAGTTTCTCGGCGCAATGGCTGCATCAAATGTGGACCCGAATACAAATGAAAAAACGCTCATGGGCCATGAAAAAGAGTCTAGACTCCAGGAGGAAGATGTCGAGCGACATGCGTTGTCTTTACGAGGGAAGACGTTGACGGCGGCGTTGGCGTTTGTCGCAGGGACTGGGTTTACGCTTTTTGGGTATGCCTTTTGTACCGTATTCTGCAACTCCTTATCGGAAACGTGGATATTCGTAGATATGATCAAGGCGTCATGTCGGCATTGTTGACGGCCGGTCAGGTTCGCGACGAGGTCTCCTCACTGGACTAGTACGGGCGTGCTGACGTGCGGGATAGTTTGAAAAGGTGTTTCCCCAGGTCGTCGTGGACGCGAGCCATCCCAATCACGCAACGCTACAAAGTTTTGTCGTTGCCATCTACGTAGGTCGTCATCCTCAGGCTGTCGCGTACCATGCTCACATACTCCAGGAAATTGGGTGTCTGATCGGTGCCTTGTCCAATTTATGGCTTGGTGATCGACTGGGTCGTCGAAAGACGATCGTCATTGGCGGCTGCATTATGGTCGTCGGCGCCATCCTCCAAACGACGTCCTATAGCTACGCGCAGCTCGTCGTCGCGCGTATCGTCACCGGTCTCGGGAATGGACTCAACGTGGGTCACGCCCCACACCCTCTGAGACCATTGCGTCGGTTGACGGACTATGTAGACGTCGACGGTGCCGAGTTATCACGCCGAGTGCTCGCCGGCTGCCAAGAGAGGGAGTTTGATCATGATCGAAGGCAGTCTTATCACGTTTGGAATCATGATATCGTGCGTCGCATTGTCTGGTGCTTTCTGGATAACCTCTGAATGTCGGTTACATACAGCTATGTGAGCCAGTCGTCGTTGGCCTTGTTGTGTGAAACTAAAACGATTCGTTTGTGCAGTGGGTTGATTTCGCATTGTATGTCCCCATCTCTCGGAGGTGCGCTATCATTCACGGAGCACGGTTTATAGGTACTGGGCATCTGGATCCTCTGCGCAATGGCGAGTCCCCATTGTACTCCAGATCGTGCTTGCCCTGGTCATGATCTTTGGCATTGGTTTCGTACGTATTCCGACGCTGTCACTATTCAGAAATAACCGGATGCCAGCTTCCAGAATCGCCACGATGGTGGGTACGTTTGAGATCATGGATGATGCACGCTCAACCAGTGCACAAGGCTCGTAAAACATGGACGCCATGCTGAAGCAGCAGCTGTCATTTCAGCGTTGGATGATAAACCATTTAGTGACCCCGAGGTTCAACGAACGTATCATGCCATCCGCGAAGCTGTCGCAATCGAAGAGGGGTCTCGAGGCCTCTATACCAACAAGGAAGCCACGAGCTCGCGGTCGCAGCTCAAAGAACTCTTTACCGGTGGCCGTAGTCAAAACTTTAGACGAGCTTCTTTGGGGGTCGTCAACCAGTGTTTCCAGCAGATTACAGGCATCAATTTGATTACCTAGTGGGTTTACAAGTACTTTTTCGTTCTTCCTCGTCGCTCATCACATTCTTGACAGTTACGCTGTCAGTATCCTATGGTCGTTGTCGATCCATGCATTGATCACCGTTTTTGATAGACATTGTTGTTCCAACGTCTCGGCCTTTCTGATGTCAGGTCGCGTATCATCGCTGCTGCCAACGGCACAGAATATTTCCTTGCTTCTCTGATTGCCATCTTCCTGATTGATCGCGTTGGTCGACGCAAACTCATGCTTTTTGGCGCTGTGGGACAGTGTCTGACCATGGTGCTCCTCGCGGTGCTGGGGAGCGTTAAAGGGAGCGGGGCGCAGGTCGTGAGCGCTGTGCTGTTGTTCGTCTTTAATTCCTTTTTTGCCGTTGGCTGGTTGGGCATGACGTGGTTATATGTGCGTCTCCACGCGTACGTTTGGATCTTACAGAGTTGGATGATTGATGTTGACAGCCTGCCGAGATTGTGGGACTGCGAATCCGTGCGCCAGCCAACGCACTAAGCACGGGTGCGTCGGTAGTTTTCAGGACAGACGCATTGCTGACGGATGTGATTAGCATCCAACTGGATCTTTAACTTTATGGTCGTGATGGTGACGGGACCATCTTTTAACAACATTTCGTGGGGAACGTATATCGGTACGCTTGACGTGCCTCTGTGTGTGATGGGACTCACACCCATTTCAGTTTTCGCGGCGCTGAACGCATTCATTGTACCGATTGTGTACCTGTTTTTCCCCGAGACTGCTGGCCGCTCGCTCGAGGGTGCGTCCGCGTAGTCCAGACGACTCGTATACTGACGCCAATGTTAGACATGGACGTCATCTTTGCGTTGGCTTACAACGAGGGTGTCTCGCCGGTGGCTGTCTCGCTTCGGAAAGACATACCACCTGCTGGATCACCGGAGGCGGACATGATATTGGGTATCCAGTCGAGTGCGACGGCGAGTGGACGGGATTCTGGTGAACAGATGTAAGATGACATAAACGACCTAGACGAGATAAAGGTCTAGTCTAGATAATCAATGGATGATAGCTTGGTCGCTCTTGACGCGCGCCTGCCGTTTACGCTCTCGTTCGAACGCTGCCATGGCTTCGCGCCATTGATAGTCCCGTGGAACACCCACTTTTGAGACGGGTCGTTCTGGAGGCTTTAGCGGTCCAGCCCTATGAAGAGGCCATAGGATATAGCTCAGTTTCGCGTCCACCAACCCGAGAGGGACCTCGTGAAAAAGTTAGAGGGACGATGGGGAGAGGTGAGGCGACGTACGGGTCCAAAGCTGTTGCTATCCAAGGTGCGAAAAGGCTCGTCGCCTTCGACCCAAATGTGGCCCTCTGGGATGCGCACCTCGGTGTCTGGGTATGGCGGGAGGGTCTGGACAGTGTCGTCTGCGACGGCGACGACGCGCTTGACGATCATTTTCCGACTGTCGACGGGGTCTCTGGGAGGGATGTTGGCGGAGACGTCGGCGGGAGAAAAAGGCGCACCTGAGGGAGACGACGTCGCCTTTTTGGATGGGCTTGCCAGAGTGGAGAGTGAATCGGTCAAAGAGAACGACGTCGGGCGATGTGGAGGTGTCTGGGTTGAGCGTGGGCTGGCTGGGAATGGGGGTGGGTGAGAGCGAGATCGAGTTGGTGCACGGACCTGCATGCTGCGACCGCGGACGGTCTTGATGGTGTATCCGTAGCGCGTCAAGGCGATGCCGAGGGGCAGCCAATATAGCACTCGGAGGAGGGGCTTCATGTGTCCGCAGTCGGATACTGCGGCGGTGTCACGGTCGGGCGGAATAAAAAGTGACGCTCGTCTTTGTTCAGCACCACCATGGAAGCCCTCCGACTACAGAAAAAGTACCCCGAAGTCACCAGAGATGACATGTTCGAGCTCATCAATCGCTTCAAGTACGTCTCCTTTGACTGTTCTGTTCACGATAATCAGACCTCGCCAGTGCGATCTCGACCGACAGCCCCGGACGCGTCGACAAGAGCGCCGTCCTGCAGGCACTCCAAAGCAGCGGCGAGTCCTACGATCAGGCCCGCGAGACACTCAAAGGCGTCTCCGTCGACGCCAGTGGCAAGGTCGAGCTCGAAGACTGGGTCGAGGTGCATGATGTCATTTCATATCCGCCTCCTCTTCTCATCCTCGCCCTAGCTCAACGTCAAGCTACGAACCCAGTCCAAAGCCTCCGTATTGCCCACCAGAGCCGGTAAAGTCACCGTCAAGGGCTCGAATGCCAACGTGAGCCACACCATCAACGAGGACGAGCGAAAGGAGTTTACAAACCACATCAATGGCGTACGCACCCCCTCTTTTTCCAGCGTTCATATGCTCACACCATGGATAGGTCATCGAGAATGACCCCGATATCGGCCATCGTTTTCCGATCCCCACTGACACGATGCAGCTCTTTGACGAGTGTCGGGACGGTTTGATCCTCTGTAAACTCATCAACGATTCCGTCCCAGACACCATCGACACCCGTGTCCTCAACACCCCCACCGCGCGCAGACCCCTCAACGCCTTTCAGATCACAGAGAACAACAACATCGTCATCACATCCGCCAAGGGTATTGGCTGTTCCGTCGTCAACATCGGGTCATCGGATATCTCCGAGGGAAGAGAACATCTCATCCTGGGTCTCATTTGGCAGATCATCCGCAGAGGTCTCCTTGCCCAGGTCGACATCAAACTTCATCCCGAACTGTATCGTCTCTGCGAAGAGGGCGAGACCGTCGACGATCTCCTGCGCTTGACCCCCGATCAAATTCTCCTCCGATGGTTCAACTACCACTTGAAGGCTGCAGGATGGAAGAGAAGGTAATCTCACCCCCAAGCGACCCTCGCCCGTCCTGACCATCACTTTAGAGTCAACAACTTTAGCCGCGACGTCTCCGACGGTGAAAACTACACCATCCTCCTCAATCAACTCAAACCCGACGAATGCTCCCGCGCCCCTCTCCAAACCAAAGACCTCCGTACACGCGCCGAACAAGTCCTCCAAAACGCCGCCGCCATTGGCTGTCGCAAATACCTCACCCCCTCCTCCCTCGTCGCCGGAAACCCCCGCCTCAACCTCGCCTTTGTCGCCAACCTCTTCAACACCTGGCCCGGCCTCGCCCCGCTCGACGAACAAGAAGCCAAAGACTATGGCGCCGTCGAAGATTTCGACGCAGAAGGCGAACGCGAAGCCCGTGTCTTTACCCTCTGGCTCAACTCGCTCGGCGTCGAACCAGGCGTATTCAACCTCTTTGAGAACATCAAAGACGGGTTGATCATCCTCCAAGCCTTTGACAAGATCCTCCCGGGCTCGGTCGTCTGGCGACGCGTCTCGAAACCCAAGGGTGACGCAGGGACGTCGCGACCGTCGTTGGACGGGGGCGAGGAAGCAGAGGACATTGGGATCACCCCGAATCAGAGCACACTCTCCCGGTTCAAGCAAGTCGAGAACACGAATTACGCGGTGGAGCTCGGGAAACAAAACGGGATGCACTTGGTGGGGATTCAAGGCGCCGATATCGTCGACGGGTCCAAGACGCTCGTGCTCGGTCTCGTCTGGCAACTCATGCGGTACATCTCGTTTCGTCTCGCTCTGTTTCCACGACGGCGTTGACAATCTCGACAGAATGAATATTACAAAGACGCTCATGGGTCTCTCGGGCTCTGGACGTCCCATCACCGACCAAGAGATGCTCAAATGGGCCAACACGACCGTACAAAAAGCGAAACCAGGCACGCGCACGATCCGGTCGTTCAAGGACCCCTCGCTCACGACGGGGATATTCATCCTCGACCTCCTCGACGCGATCCGACCGGGAATCGTCGATCCGGCGCTCGTTATTTCCGTGCAGGAGCATGGGGACTATGAAGAGCGGCGGCAGAATGGTGGGTGACGATTGTGTGTTTTGGGGGTGAACCTATACTCATGCGCACGGACAGCTAAATTGGCGATTTCGATTGCGCGAAAGATGAATGCATTGATTTTCCTGGTACCAGAGGACATTGTGGACATTCGACCACGTTTGGTGGGTTTTGTGCCTTGGCTTGCTTTCGTGAATGCTGATCCCTCTGGAACAGATTTTGACGTTTATTGGAAGCCTGATGAGCATTGCGCACTAATGTGCAGGATATATGATAAAGTGTTACAATGTAGTCAATAGGAAGCCGCGCCCGCGTAGAACCATGTATACTCTTTCAAGGCATAATCCAAAAAACTGACATCTGCTCTCGGGAGAAAGCACACGCCAGAAAAAGTAGATTGCTGCCAGTACCCAACACGCGTTCGTAGAGTACCCTCAGCTCGAATCGCCCCCCTCCCGAACTTGCAGTGCCTCTTCCAATTCCTTCACCCGCGCCTCCCACACCTTGGCCTCCTCCAACCGTCTCTCCAACGTCCGGATCTCCTCCAACACGCGTATGAGATCGCCAGCGGCGGGTCCACCGCCCGGCGTCGTCGGGAACGTGCTTGTGTCTGGCTGTGACTGCGACGTGGCGTTGAGGTCCGCCTCGTCGCCGGCCCCCGAGGAAGGCGAGCTCGCGATCGGGGTAAACGTCCAACGTCCCGTGCCGTCCCCGACGAGGGTGAGCAAGTGCGTGTGGTACTTCGTCAGAGCGGGTCTAGTCGGTGGGTCAGCAACGAGGAGGCTTTACGACGCGAAAGGGCCAGCGTACCTGAGAGAGATGGTGATGAGCGAGATGCCGAGCGACTTTGCGTGCTCGTACATCTGGCCTTCGACGTCGCTCGACACAGCACTGGTACATTCTATCGGAACGAGGTGAGAAGAGTCACAAAACGCTGTCGAGAGTATGTACCGTCTAGGATCGCAAACTTGGGTCGATGGTAAAATACGCGCGAGAGCGACATCTATTGGGGCGGTCAGAGAAGAAAGAGACCCACATGAGGATCAGACCACGAACCCGTTGCTTCTCTCCTCCACTCAACACGTCCCTCCACTCCTTGACCGTCCCCCACCCACCCTCTCTCTCGACGAGATACCCCAAATGCGCCGCTTCCAAAATTCCTTGCAGTTCCTTCAACCTCTCCTCTGCATTCCCCCCATGAAACGCGTAAAACTCGCCCAGCGTCTGTGGGTAGATTACCTGCTCCAGCAACGAGCCCGTCACCATGTACGCGCGCTGCGGGACAACGAATACCCCGGGTCTGGGACGCCCGTTCGTGGCGTCTTCGTCGGATGTGGGACGGGTGACGTGTGCACCGGGACCACTCGGCGCCCAAAGACCGGCCAGGACGCGCGCGACGGCGGTCTTGCCCACGCCGTTGGAGCCTGTGATCATGAGGTGCATCCCAGGGTGAAGGGCGAGATTCAGCGCTCGGACAAGGGTTGTTCCAGATCCAGAGAGATGGTCGAGGGGTTCCACATCCTCGTCAAAAGTAGGAGAAACACCTTTTTCCGTGGACGAATCGTTGGACGCAGATGCAGGAAGTATGAGAGAAGGGATGCAGATATCGGCATCCCGTAGTTCAAAGGTGTTGCCGTCGCCCGGAAGAGCTGGTGGGAGGGCCCTAAGACTATGCAAGGTCGAAAGAAGGGTATATAATCTACAGGACGATCTCAGATCATGGTCATTATGGAACAACTGACCGACCTACCTCCCAGTTAAACCAGCGACCTCGACTAGATCTTTATACGCATACATGAGTCGTCCGCCTGCATCTGCGAGCGAAAGGAGGAGTCTACGGTTCGATATATACGCTGAGAGCGATCGGGTCAGCAGCGGTACATGTCAAGTTGGGACAACATACTCTCTGTACGCGCCGCGACAACGCCATCGTTGGCAGCCTGATCCTTACCCTCACCACGCTTGCGGGTAATCAACAACGGAACGGCAATAAGCCCGTAGCCAGCAGCGCTCCACAGGTACTTGATCACGAAATCCTCAGTCCACTCATACGCGATCCGGATCTTGTAAATAGAGTTGACGTGTTTTATGAGACGGAGGTAAGCGCGGGTGAGAATGTCGCGCTCGAGAGATCCTCCGTTGTAGAAACTGTAATTGAACGTCAGAGGCGAACGTATGCTTCGGAAACGGATACTTGCGCGACTTCTTCGCTCTCTCTGCCCAACCGACTAACACCAGCCCGGTAATCACCCTCTAGACGAGCCTCGACAGCAGCAAGACGACCAAATGCGGGCGTGACAGCTTGTAGAATCTTGGAAAACCGTTGAACAAAACCATATGCGAGGACATAGAATCCCGACATACCTTCATGGTAATATAATAGTTTCCAAACAGCAAAAAGGTGCCTCTAAAACCCAGAGAGCGTGAAAGCTGTGAGGTAAAGAGCAACAGATCAAGAGACGGTTTCATCAGATTCCCACTGTATGGCCATGTATCAATGTGCATACGATATGTTGGGCAAGTGAGACGCACTATATGCCGGCGACACTTTCAGACCAGGATTCGACATCAGCTGTGATGTACTGGTCGATGCCCTGGAGAGGGACGCGGTAATAGCGAAGATGAGGTGCGGAAGAAAGGTAGAGGTCGTGGATGTAGCGCGTAAGACGACCTCTGAACCGGAGGGAGAGTTTGGACTGAAGGTAGCGAATCTGGCGGGTCGGTGAGCAAAGACCCTGCAGGCATGTGAAGCCTGTCAACGAACCATGGAGTTGGTGTAGATGCTTGGCACAGCCAGAACGAACCAGAGCGCCAAACCTCTGAGGAAGCCATGGGCATCTGCACTGACGAGGTCTCTGACGATGCGACCGTCGAGTTTGGCTACGGCCACGCTGAGAACGGTGCGAAGGACGAGGAAGGAAGAATGGGCGAGAAGCAAGAGTGCCTCGCGGGAGTGAATGGACGGAATGACGATGCGCAAGAGAGATCGGAACTGTTGCCAAAAAGAGAGGGAGAGTTTCGACTTGGCATCGCGCTCTTGTGGATGGAGAGGGAAGGAGCGGGCATCCGATGCAAGATCTGCCTGGGAATGTGCGGGAAATGAGAGGGAACTGTTGTCGTTGTTGCTGCTATTGTTGTTGGAGCGAAGAAATGCGGAACGGAATACGAGGATGGAAGCGAGGAGGAGGAGAAGAGACCGTCGGGAAGGATGGACGATCTTTGAAAAGACGACCATCGCTCGTTGTTCCAACGCGGCGTCACCCTAATATCTCTCCTTGCATGTGATTCTGAATCCACCATACACGCGGCTGTACAATATTCCGACTACTACTCTTCAAAGATAAAACAATACCTTAGGTAGCTTTAAATCGACTCAGCTACATACTACTTATCGTAGGACAACCAGAGGGTTCTGCAACCTTTGTAAATACAATTATACACACTAAATGAATCCAGTTACGACAGTTTGTAGTGCGAGCGAGTAAGAAGGCAATGCCGATGTCCGACGTTGTCACGGTCTTGGGCCATGAACTCCAGGCCAAACCAAAAAAATACTCGAACCTACTCACAACAGGACTCACAAATCCCGCACGACCCGGGTTGAAAACCACGTCACATATGCAGCCTTGGGTAAGACGACGGGCACCTTGATCTATCCGAGACTGTTATTACCCTCGTCGAGTTTCAGCTGCCGAAAGCCGCCAAACGTTCCTGGTCGTGCGCGATGGCCCAAGCAATGTTTGCGTTTGAGCGTATCAGTGCGTCGAGCACACGTTCCGGTGCAAGTGCAAAACCAGAGACTGGGTAAGTGAGAAACGTATTTCAGGAGCGAGAAAACGGATACGTCAGAGGCCATAACCTTGGTCGCTGGCGAGCTCGACAAAGAATCCAATTGTGGCAGGGACACACCGATCGTCGATCGTCGTGGTCCAGTCGACGACTTGGACAGCCATGCTCTCCGCCATGGACGACATGGCCAACATCAACTCTTTTTCGCTGACCATGAAATCTGGGAATCGGATAGTCACGCTGCCGAGAAGGCTCAGTCGGAAAAATCATGAAGGCGTATGTGAACAGTTACTTGCGGCGCTCGACGAATTGTATAACGGGAACGCCGTCTGTCGGGTCAAAACCAGAGTGGGTTGTAAGGCAACCCGACCAAGGCTACCGTGGTTCCATAGGCAAGTGCACGTATGGCAGCGTTCGGACCAAGGAACCATTCAGCCTGCGCATGAACAGTGAGGGGACGCAGGCTGGGTACTCGAACGACAAATGTACCAGTGGGACAGACGATGCAAAGGAACAGCTGGCGATAGCAGTGACTGAATGCAAGTTCGGCCAAACGAGACCACACCACCCCTCTCGAGAAGATGGTCGACCGAGTTGACGCACCTCCGCCGCACGTTCGGGGTCCGCCAACATATTCAACTAGTCGAGATTCAGAGTGTGATACCCTATCATAACCAGCACTAACCTCCAAGTAATGCCGGACCTCGGCTATGCCATCTAAATATGGGATCTTACCGTTCCCGATACAGTCCAGTACCATGTCGAACTTCGTGTCAAGGAGGCGGATCATGTCTACAAACGTATTGATGAACAGCATGCCCATGGTCTCGAGGGACTTGCTAGCGACTGCAAACAACGCATGGATGAAAAGGAAAGAGCGCCATTTCTTTATAAACCCAACAGCATACGGTGCAGCGTGGTTGCGCACTGGGAAGGTGACAAGTCAGCATAACATCATAATTGGGTGATTTGTGATGTATGCCATACCGAATGCTGCCATCCTTTTTCCATCGTTTTCAGGGTCCAGATTCAAGTGCACCCTCTGGCCGACGACTGCCCCACAGGCCAAGTAGATAGTAACGGTACAATTGCCTTCGTTTTCAACGGTCATTTTATCGCATCCGAAGTAGTACATATGTGCTGTTGTACGTCTCCGGAGAGTATCAGGGACCGCCGACGATTCGGCATCAAAATATTTGACTTTCGACAAGTGGTTGTATTTGGGGAGGATTTTCGGATGACCACCAGAGGTTGAGCTGGACTCGGCAAGATAATCGGGCAGTCCAGGGGCAAGTAAGTCGACTATAGCACTTGCTTTGCATGGCTTCTCCAAAAAACCTGCAAGGAATGGTGCATATGAGTCGTAGGTTGTGAGATCAACTGTGTTCCGAAATGACTCGGAAAGAATGTCATCATCCACTCCATCGACACGGCCAGCGGTCGTATGACGAAATTTGGCGAGCTCGGGGGCGGTCCGAGCGAATTGGGTGTTGTAGTTGGCTCTGATTATCTTGAACTGAAGCTCTTCTGTTCGACGCCTCAACTGTTCGGAGAGCAATGGTGTGTTAGAGAGAAGGAGGTCTGGGAGATCCATCAGTGCTGAAGATTGGTGAATGTCAGTGTACGAAAGGGCGTACCCAGAACCTCAAATAGTATTCGAAATGCTGTACAAATAGTATGAACTGACAAAGCTCTGGCCACGTCGGGGATTGAGTGGTCCCTCGCTGCCAATCGGCATAACGTTCTTCAGCGCATCGGGGCCTAGTTGAACAAATTTCTTCTCATTTTGGATGGCAGGCGCGATAGCTAGAGCTTGTCAGTCACTTCAATCAGAGATAAGTTCAAGGAACGCGGGGCTCACGGCCAATCGGCTTCAAGTTCGTGTTCTCCTGGGTTCGCTTGGCCAGGGAAATAAGTCGGGCGTAGCTTGTACTGTTGCCGCGAATTGAGTTGAAACGAGTTGAAGTGAAACGAACCGAAGCGCCTTACATTGTTTGTGAGCCATCCTGAGCCATCCTCCAGAAATATACTTGATCGCCAGAGCTTATAGTTGGGATAGCTATTTTGTCAAGTTGGTCCAGTTACTCTCAGGGCTGGGTTTGTCGTGCATAGAGCCATCCAAATATGATTTCACCGTGCAGGGTGGCGGCGGCTGAAAGCCAACTTGAATCTGCGAACTATGCGACATGTCATGAAGGTGGGATGAACAGGTGCTGAGCCACATGCCGAACTCTTTTTTTCGAATCAAAATACTTTATACCAATACAACCAATGCACCATATACACTATCATCTACGTCCACGTCGCTAGCGATGACCACGAACAGCCTTTGGGACGTATCTGCAAACGAGCGTCATAGAGCCGCACAATCAGGACAATAAACGGATTCGGATGCGTACGGTTCTTCGAGGTAGTTCACTTCCTCCGGTGTCAGCGTGATGTCACTCACGATGCTCTCCTTGACACGTTGAATCGAGCTCACACCCACGATCAGACTCACAACCTTTTGTCCACCCTGGTCAGTGCGATCTTGACTCCCCTTTGTCCGCGAGCTCTTCCACCCGCCTGATGATAGTCTTGACCACCTCCGAGAGTGTTATCTCCGATGTGGAACCCATGGAAGATTTGGCTCGGACAGATTCGTGCCAAGCGGGCGCACGAGGTCGCCTCAGGCTGCTCCCACGGAGATATTGGCCAAGGGATCATACCGATCCCGCGGAATTTACAATATGCCAGCACCTCCCATTCCTACGTTGCATTAAGAACACGTGCGACCCACGATTTCGCGATAGAGCAACGAATATTCGTCTTGCATACTCACAAAATTTTTTCAGCCGTGCTTGTCGGCTACCTCATTGAGAACAGCACCCCATCGAGCTTGCGCCAATGCATCACATTTTACTGCTGTCAACAAGATCGTCCAGGGCTTTCATCATTTCTTCCGCCGGAACTTCGGGGTCGTACCGAGTAATTTGGAGAAGATCAAGGTATGTGGTCTGCAGACGCGCGAGTGAGGCTTCGACCGCGTTGAAGATGGCCATGTCGAAGTGTCCATTTTTGTTAGCTCAAATTATGGAGTATGACTTGAAATTATGAGTTCATTACTTATGTAGCTTTCTGATGTTCCTTTACGACAATCAAAACGTGCATTCAGCAGGACTCCCGAGGGCTGGCTCGATTGGTATGAGACTGGAGTTCATTATGGTTTTGGATACCCCTTGGTCCGTGGAACGGCAAGTCCGAAGTCAGTCAAAGAGATAGTGTAGCATCTCCATGTCGTGGTCAGCGAGAATTAACTCCCCATCCAGCGCATAGTCGTTGACCTTGCACGTCTAAGACAATCTTTGATGTCAAAGCCGGCTCACAGCTGTCGCTCCGTGGTTCTCTCCCAACATGTGGAGTGGAGGATACATACAAGTACAAAAGAGTGCTGGGCATCTGGTCGATTGGGTGTGTCGTGGCCTGTTTGTGCAGGATATTTGACC